>JAUMHP010000060.1:1126214-1145713 GCA_032361065.1 Enteromius trimaculatus
CGAATCCCTTGAAATATATCATCTGATCGATGTCTTGAGGTGTGGCAACCGTAGTATAAGCGGAATAATTGACTCCGAACCCGTCGTCAATTATTCCTTACATAGCCTATATTAGTGGTGGGCCATTATCGATGTTAATGTGCTGCGTTAACGTGAGACTCTTATCGCGCAATAAAAACAATATCACCATTTATCTATTCACAAAGTTGTGTTGGGAGCTGGGTCTGTACTACGCAGGCTATGATCACTTGCACATCATGAAAGCTTAGGGCGAATATATACCTAGCTGAAATACACTGTAGCCCTATTCGGACAGGACTGGTTTTCTTAAATGTATATGAACAGGACCATATCAACAGACCGTCTTTAGATATGATTCAGTGGCGTTTTCCTTCTCCCCTTACCTCCATGTAATGCGTTTTAAAGTAGTGTTTATAAGCAGCGTCTTTGTTTGCAGCAGTAGCCAGCGAAACGCTGCTGTTTCATGAGTGCCACCTGCTGTCAGAGAGGGACATTGCATCTGCTGGTTTTGTTTTGGGCAGGTGTCTGATAGATTTCACAAATAATGTCAGGCTGTTCTGTTTTTTTGTTTTAATCCTTCGCAGCTGCTCCTGCTGTAGCACTAGCACTACTGTCTGTTTGAAATAAATAAAAATGTACATATATTTCTTGTGTATACCATTACACAGTTACAAAAAGATGTTTAGTAGAAGGTTCACTTGGCTCATTCCATAGCTTGAAAGTAAAAATATAAAAATGACCCAAAAACATCATAAATTTATAAACGTTCAGGTTTTTTGACATAGTTTGAGAGCTGATTTGTCATTATGTGCTCCTCTTTCACCATGTCAGATCTCATTAACGTGTCAAAGCAAGCTCATGGGTTCAATTCCCAGAGAATAAATCGGATGAAATGTGTGGTGAATCTTGAAAGTAGTGTGATGTTTTAATATGCACCTTTACAAAAGTCACCCTTCAGTATTGAGAGACGTGGCCCATCACAGTGATCGACAGTGTGAAGTATTTCTGCATACATCATCTCAGAAGTCTTAAAGGGATAGTTCACCATGACTTCTTTCTGTGTTACGTAAATTATTCTGAGAATAAGGCAGCCGTATGTTAATGAGTCCTAACCCTGAAGATTTTTAAATATAAAAGGGTTTGGATGGATAGTGCAAGAAGATTTAAGGAGTTAACGTTAAGGTTTGTGTGATCTCAGTTAGAAGAATGTAAGCTATATGCGCTCATTATAATCCACTCGTTCTGAATTGTTCTTGGCAGGAAGAACATTAGGGTTTGTGTGGAACTGATTCTGATTCCACATAATTACATAATTACAGTTCCTCCTTTCTGATTAACACTAATTGCTTGTAATGATTGTGATTTGACCAATTCTTTAAAAAGAACAGACTGGAGTGATATATTTGTGAATCTGGCTCGGCTGGTCAGGTTGGTTTCAGTGTGTTGTTGTGTGTGAAACACCGTCTCAGTGCTCTTCTCAGCGGAGGAACAGCTGCTCACACACAACTGAATGTCATGACAGTCCTTTTTAAATGGAGCTGGTTGTTAAGACACAAACAAAAAAGGACAGAGCAATGGGAAAATCTGCATTCCTCCTATTGCAGGAGGTAGATTATTCAGTTTTTTCTACGTTGTGAAGTTGTAATTGAAACCAGCCACTGGAGAGTGCAGAACATTTCACAAGAAAATACTGTTTCAAAAATGTCACATTTAAATGTGTTTCTTGCGTTTGTGTGTGTTTTCCATTGCATGATTCCGTTTAAAGGACTTGATTGAAAAACACCTACATATATCCAGTTGTGTTTGGGTGCGCTTGTATTAATGGCATGTATTAGATGTTGTTGTTTATATCGCTGTTCGTTGCAACTTTCAATCTCACAGTCTTGCTATAATTCATAAAGTGGCACAGCAGGACCCCCTGCCTGTGTGCTGAAGCTTAGCGCAGCGTTATAGCAAGAGCCCCCCGCATGAAACACACACATGCTCGCTCACACACACTCACGCAGGGGGCTAATGACGCAGCTACAGACGTCACCGAGCTGCTCTCTGGGTTATTAGCTCCACCAGCGTGCAGCATACATATGCCCCTTCACAAATAACGCTCCCCTCCTCAAGAAGCCATAATTGCAAATACGCGACTTCTTACGCCTAATACGATTAATCAGAAAAGCTCTCTTGACTGTGACTAGTCTCAACACGAGAGCAGACGCTGGCGAACAGGACACATGCGACGCCTGGGTCATTATAATCCCAGACCTCATAAATTGTTCTTGATGGGATTTAGTGTTCTGACCTTTCTTGTATTAACGTTGTGTTGGGCTCCACATGCCTGCCACACTCCTGATGGGGGATGTGTCTCTTTAGCTCGCACTGCCCCCTGCTGGACGTGTGCGGCTCCGAGGGCTCGGCGGTTCATCTGTTTTTCTGAAGCAGAGCTCTGTGCTCGTCTAGTGAGCTCTGCAGTCTCCGCACTGTTTACCAGCCATAACAAGCTTTTTCTGCTTTGGTTTCTAAGAAATGTAATATATTTGTTATAAAAAGACATTGATCCAAAGAGATAGCACAGCCATTTAAAATGTTACAATAGATCAACAACAGATATATATATATATATATATGATTTCCACAAAAATATTGTGCAGCATTTATAATAATCAGAAATATTTCTTGAGCAGATTCACACAGAAAACAGTACTTTAACTGACATACAGTTTCACAATTTTACTGTATTTTTGATCAAATAAATGAAGCATTGGTGAGCCTTCTTAAAAAAACACTGTTAAAAAGTGTACTAACCCTGAACTTCTCCGCTATAGTGTATATTAAACATTAATATCTGTCCACTGGCATCAGCAAACCTCTGTACTCAGAGGGAGAATGAAACTAATTGTGTTATTTTTGGGTAGCTAGATAAGAGCTAGCTGATCTTAACTTATCTGACAGGTGTCGAGAGAGTAATGGACTGAACTAGTGTCTCTGAATGTAGGGTTAGTTCCCCTAAAAATGTAAATTCTGTCATTAATTACTCCCCCTCGTGTCGTTCCAAACCCATAAGACCTTTGTTCATCTTCAGAACACAAATGAAGATATGTGTGATGATATCAGAGAGCTATCTGTCCCTCCACAGACAGCAACACAACTGAAATGATCTTCAGTATATGTAGATAAAATCTTCATTTTTGTTCACTATGGACCTACTTACGTGTAACTTTTTTAAATTGATGAGCAATGGTTAATATCTAATTATTTTTGGCATGAAATGAAAAGGTATCATTTTGGTTGTTGGCTGGAAATGCACCTGTGCTGCTGATGACTGCTGCTGTAGGCTCCGTTATGAGTTCTAGCTACAGGTACTGTAATAAGGCTGGGCATGCAATGATTAGTTACCATCTACTTGGAAAACAAATAGCTTTGGGAATGAATAAGTATCATAGCAAAAACAAACAAGCAAACACAACAGAAACAGTATGACTCATTAATGAAATCATGCTTGTTATCTGTCAGCACTGTTTTCCGATCTCTCCGTCAGTTCTACTCATTCTGAGGAGGTTTCTGGATGTGCATGAGAGTGTTCTGCAGGTAGACTATTAATGCTGCTAGTAACGCTGGGGAGCGATTGCCAGCAGAAAAGGTGGTTTAGATTCAGTGGAAATAATGGTGTAATAACTTGTTGATGAGTGCAATAATTCCAAATGAATCTCTAAAAGATCTCTGTCCTTTTTGCTGATGAAACTCATTACAGCTTCAGTTCTTCTGGGATGCGAAGACTTAATGGTTTATGAAGTTGAGCAGGCCCAGATGTTTAATCACGTCCAACCCTGAAACACTAGCAGACACTTTAACAGGAGTTAGAAATGAGTGGATTTCACTGCGTTCGGGACGTGTTTCCAGTGCGGTGTAGGAGTTTGAAGTGTTTGAAGCTGCTTTATGCAGATGTTCAGATATAATCTCCAGCTCAAACTTCACCGTTTCAGCTGCCTAACTTTTTCCCTCAGTTTGATTAAAAAGTAATTATATTTGAACAGATCTGAGCAAAAGATGAATGTCTAAGTAGGAATCTCTTTTATTTGGTGGATTTGACTCAATAAATGTGGATTCACATCAAAGTGTCTTGCTCTGGAGCGCGTGGCTTCATGGGTCGTGTGTAATGCATCAGGCGCCTGTAAACTCCTGGCAATCTTAATGCTGAAGCCTCAACCCCTCTTATCTCTCCCTCGGGCTCTTTCTTTAATTTGCTTTCAATTAAGAGGAGCTGGCGGCAGCAACTCCTGAGACTCATGCTTGCTCTGAGAGATACGTGACTGTAATTGAACACGGCGCTCTGTCATGTGTCCTCCTCACAAGAAAGCACTTTCCTCTGCTGTTGAGGAATACGCTGCTAGATGAGCGGGAAACAGCTGGTAATCTTGTGCTTTTAAGAACATAGATTTTCATATTGTGCTTTCTCTGCCAGAATGTACACAAAAAAATAAATAAATGAATAATATATACTGTATGTGTGTATATATATGTGTGTGTGTGTGTGTGTGTGTGTGTGTGTGTATAATGTGTTTTTTTTGCATAATGTAACTTAAAATAAGAACAAATGCAGCTGTCCTCATTAGAAAGTCATTTATTCTATGCAAATGCAAAATATAATTTTAGATAATTTGTTGGCATAATTTTACATTTCAAGCTTAAACATGTAAGTGTGAGCTGAGGTTCAAACAGCTTTAAATGATTTGCCATACTTTAAGCAACATTACGTTTAATATTTGAAGGAAATGTATCGTTAAGTGAGTTCATTATTCATTTCAAAATAAAGATTGTTTTCATAATCCCTTGTGTATGTTTCTCTGATGAGAACAGTAACGTTACACTTCTCCTGGAGGATGCACAACGAATATTATGAAACCAAGTTTTATGTTAATACTTTTTTCACACAAGATCAAGAAAACCCAGGAAATATTAGACTGAAACTCAAAGGAAGATTTTATTTGCATTTTATTTTACCTGTATTATTTACATTTTCAGAAATCGAATGTTTTTTATGTTAGAATGTTTTTATTAGTTTGATCATGTTAGTTATTTGAGAATTGTTTAAAACAATGCTATGTTTTTTGTAAATGAACTGTTGAATGTTAACTATGACCTGTTAAAGCGTGAGGAAGTGTCTGGGACCCAAGCTGAGCCTGAAGGTTAAGATAAAACACCGATGCTGTTTGTAATGTGTTCACTGACAGGCACCAGGTGGCGCTAGAGATCAAGCAATGTTTTTCTCTACTGATTCTTAAAAATCATTTGTTTTCTTTCCAGATTCGAGGATTCCTGTCAAGATTCGACAATGTTCTTCCTGCAAGTTTGGCGTTTGACAAATGCACTGCGTGCTCACCGATAGTAAGTGACCGTTTACACGCTTTTTCTTTGGAAATGAGATAAACACAAGTTTATTAACGACATTACGCCGTGTCTGAGTGATGCATTGCAGCTCAAGACTGAAAAATGAAAATGCATTTGTTACAGCAGTGAGATAATTAAGATACGTGCTGGTGTGTGGAGTCAGATATGTGAAGTATCTGTGGACGATGTGCTAGAGAGGCCATGTGTTGTGAATTAGGCTGCTTGTTGATGTCACAGCCGTATGAGAGTAATTAGGGCTGAATTGAAGTGTTTTTTCCCAGCGGTCGCGCTGTTGTCGACGGGTTCACGTCTCATAAATCAGAGTTTGGCTGCTGGATTTCTTCTGCGTGTGCTCTCGCAGTGGTTTGTCTGTCGTTTAGCAGCTCTGAAGCCACTCCTCCTCAAAGGAGGCTGATGGTGGGCCGTATCCGCTCCCTTCCCCCTCTAGTGCTGTCGCTCCAGTTTCACTCACTTTCTCCCACAACTTCTCACTCTATTTCTATTTTCTTTGTGCTATAACGACGTAAAAGCCTCATAAAAAGTCTCAGATCCTTACACTTTGATGGGAACTGTGTGAGGTAAAAGTCTTGGGGTTCCTCTTTTTAAGGGAAAGTTCAGCAACATTTAGATTTTGGGTTTAGTTCATAATAAAACAAAACAACTTGTATTTATGATTGAATTGTTCATTTCAGCTACTGAAAACCTAGTTTTGTTATGAAGAGAAAACTCCAGCAGCAGCACGCTAAAAACTTTTACCCATGGTCAACAAGCGTGTGTTTTGCTGGGTCTTTAATGGACGCTGTTTGTTTGTTCGTCTGGTTACTGCTTGGTTTAAGTGTGACATGTGGATCCCCGCCGTCCTACATCCGGAGTGATGTTAGAGTTTGATTGGACATCATTAAAGTGGTCACGAGGATAGACGTAATACCTGAGCTCTGTTAATAAATCTGTGACTGCATTATGTGTCAGTGGTGAATGTTCAACAATGGGAAAAAGCACTGGCCAGTATTGGGAACCAGATCCCTTCTTCAAATTCAAATACAGAATCTCCTCGAATCATTGGCCATTTCTGTCCTGATAGATGTTCTTCTAACATTGCTTTTTAATTACAAGAAATTAGCAATTATATAAAGAGTGACCCAGGTCTGGTTTTTGATTACTGAATATGGGTGAAAGTCAACGATTTGGACTCTGGGGATGAACCAAACAGAGCCTTACAAATGAATATTCCCCAAGAAACCAAAACAGCCATTAAAACATCTTTCAGAGTAAAATCGAATTAGTTGAGCTTACTTGAAAAAAGCATGCAAAGCGATTGCCTTAAAAAACGAAGTAAAGTGCAACAGAAGCAGTATGTTGTACTGACAAAAGCTTAGTTAGTATAGTCTACTGAAATGAGACTTCTAGTAACTAAAAAAGAACTGTATGGTGTACTTCATCCTTTACTTTAGGTCTACTCACTGACTTAGAGCTACTCACTGACTCCCAGAGTGCATTGTGGCAGAATAAATTATGTAATTCCTTGGTTTTACAGTTGTTGTTGTTGTTATTTGCAAATTTAATTCGCTGTCTTGTGTCAGTAGTGACACAACAAAAAGAGCAAATAAAATTGTTGTACAAATAATGAAAGTGAATTTAATTTAATTGTTACCATTGTTGTGCTCCGTGTGCTGAATGATGAAGTCAGTGTGTGACATCAACATAACACCACAGTAATTAAAGTTGCATATCATCCAGATTCACAAGCGATTTAAGAAAAACATCAAAAGTATTAAAGAATGTTAATACAATTCAAAAAGAGAACTTGAGAAAATACAAGTATAAAATAACTATATCATTGATTAGACAACAACCTATTTATTACTTTTCTTCCTTTGAAACCAAACGACTCTGATTTCACGTTGCATCTCTGCATTAACAGAAAAAAAATGATAACGATGTTGACAATGTTCTAAGTGTCCAACCAAAGGGAACGCTAACCACTAGAATGCTAAGTAGAAAACAAAAAGAAAACGTTTTAGGAAAATCTCATGTTGCAAATGTCAGTTGTATTGAAGATTGCTTTGTGAAACGGGTGAATTCAACGAGTGAAGAATAACAGATATGAGGACATTTTCCTTCTTCCTCGGTTGTTGTGTTGTGCGTTAGCAACAAATTAGCGCACTGCTGCCTCTCTCTGCTTTATTGATGACATAGCAGCAAGTAAGTCATTTTACTCGTCAAGAAGTATCTGTAACTTATTGAATCCTAGTAAGTATAACAACTAAGTAAAGGTAGCTAAGTATATACAAGTAAGGGATGCTGTTGGATTTTAAAGTGGAACTGAATACGTGTAAAATTTACAATGGTTCCTAATCAAACTATAATTACAGTACATCTGAAATATCTGAAATAAGTTCATATTTTGACTGTCATTTATTTTAGGAATGATTGTTGACTGTAGCAGGCTATTAATGTAAACAGCAGGTGATTCTCCGATTATATTCCCCTTGTAGAATATGCAACATTCAAAACTGTTTTATGGTAAAATCTCTAAACCTCAGATGTAAATGGTCTTTTTGACCCCCTTTGCAAAATTCTGGATTAAACATGCATTCATGGCATTTGTCATTTTTGCTTTTATCATGCTTTTTCACATCAGTATTAATAAGTTTCTGAAATTGGTTGACCCAGAGGGACGGTCAATGAATCACTGCATTCCTATCAATCTCTAAATGTTTGTCACGGTCCCTAACAAAACAATAGAAGCATACATTTAAATGGTTTACATTACCAACCCTTGTCTTTTCCCAGTAAAACCAGTACAGAATTACTTTTCCCATTATATTGTGTTTTGAGCAGGGATCTATAGTTTTTTCAGCAGGGTCTTAAAGAAACCATGTGAACGTGTTTTCTGTAAGCTATAGTAACAGTAGCTGAGCGGTGTGTGGAGCTCCAGTTGTGTGTGAGTGATGTTGTGATGAGTGTGTGTGTGTGAAACCATGGAAACCAAACACTCGAGTCCTCGACTGACAAACGCTTGTAAATTTGGAGACGTTGTGTTTTATCCATACTGAAGACAGACTGAAACAATGTTCCTCTCAAATAAAGTGCTCAAACACATGTGGGGAGCTCACATCTGAAGAATATGAACAGATCACAGGATTTACAGGCTCACAGCATCTCATAAAATCCCATTATAGTATACAGTGGTATGCAGAAAGTTTGGGAGCCCTCGCAGGATCTGTGAAAATGTGAACAATTCTAATAAAATGACAGAAATCATACAACATGCGTGTTATTTTTGATTTAGTACTGTCCCGAGTAAGATATTTTATGTAAGATGTTTACATGTAGTCCACAAGACATAAACTAATACCTAAAATTATTATAGATATAATATATTAATATTATAAAATTATTATAAACAACCCCCTTAAAAAGTTTGGGAACCCTTGGTTCTTAATATTGTGTGTGGTTTTCTGGATGATTTATTTTTTTAATGAGGGGGTGAAAACTTCTGTCATTAATCGTTCCAAACCCACAAGACCTTCGTTCATCTTCAGAACACAAATGAAGATATTTGTGATGATATCTGTCCCTCCGTAGACAGCAACACAACTGAGATGATCCCAGATCCTGAAACACAGTAAAAACACTCCATGTGACATCAGTGAATCAACTTCAGCTTTGTGAAGCTAGGAGAATACTTTTTAATAAGCAAAGAAGCCAAAAATAACATCATTTACCCTTCTCCTGTGACTCAACGCACCGTATACGCAAGCTTTAACGTGTTTGACGCAAGCAGCCTTGTTTACATTCGGGGGAAAGCACGCACATGTGCGTAATCTGCGGCTGTCTACGCCTGGAGGAAAGCGTACCCATGCGTTGTGATGCTCTCCAAAATGGCAGAAGACTAAATGATGTTATTTTTGTCATCTTTGTATTAACAAGTATTCTCGTAGCGTCACGAAACTGAAGTTGATCCACTGATGTCACATGGACTGTTCTACTGACGTTTTTACAGCTCTCTGATATCATCAGAAATATCTTCATTAGGTCTTATGGGTTTGGGACTACGTGAGGGAGTAATCAATGACAGAATTTACATTCTGGCGTGAACTAACCCTTTAATTTGTCATCTGAGAAGCATGCTCCTGAAGGCCAGTGTTACATTTCTTATTCTGTTGAATTATATTTCAACGAAGGTTTTGGACGTATTCATCCTGCATCAGTGAGTGTTTGAACATTTCTTATTAGCTGTGTTTGAGACCCTCAGTTGTCCTCGATGTGAGAAGATGGATCTCAAAATGACACAATCACTGCTGGAATGGGTTCAAATATGCAAAAGAAGCTGAAGAATCTGCAGGACACGGAGGACCTGTTCAGAAGTAACAAGGCATTAATAAACAAGCATCACAAAACAGCTGTAGATCATTCAGGTAACCACACACAATATTAAGAACCAAGGGATTTGATAGGGGTCATTTTAATAATTTCAGCTATTTTTTGTTTTGTGGATTATTTGTAAACATATTTTTATGTAAAATATCTTACTCAGGACAGAGCCAGGGCAGTTCCCAAAGTTTTGCAAGGGGCTATATATATATACTATATATATATGTAACATCATGCACACAATTCCTGTAAGACAAGAATTAAATTCGCTTTCCTTGTAATAAATAATAAAGCAAATTTGGCGTGCTGTCTGGGGAGCGAGCCAGGAGAACGGCGAACTCCGAACCCTAATGGATAGAACCCTAGCGTGGGCAAGAGTTCGGCTCGTTCACCGTCTGCCCCCCCCCGGAAAGGCGTGACTTCAGATGGAAAGGGTGGAGAAGGGGAGGAGGAGGGATGCAGGGAAATGAAAGCTGGGAGAATTTATAGTGAAGGGAGAAGATTTGATTGGGTGCGTGTGTTATTACTCGTTCAGCGATCCCCTCGAAACAAAGTTATTTGCAAAACTTTTACTAAAGTGACATTAATAAAAGGGTTCTATATTGTGAATCTCAAAAACCCCAGAGACGCATGTCCAAGAAGGACTGTATATACAAGATCACAGAGACTCCCGTTTAGAGGAAGAAACACCCAAACCTCCCTAAAAACCACAAACGCCCAGGCTACAGTTTACACAGGAGACACACTCAAGGTCTCGTACAGTTCGTTCAGCCAAGCATTGTGAGGGTGTCTTCCTCTGTATTGTTTGATTCGGGGCATTGAAGTTTAGAGTTGTGCATTCACGTGAGCAGCAGACATAGCGGCAGCGCAGTGAGATCAGCATTCTGAGTTTGTTTTTTTTATCGAAAACCTCCACCATCTCTTCAAACAATTACAGGGGAACTTACAAGAAGCAGTGGGAGGAGCTGGAGCAGAGCACCACTGTATGTAAACCAGATGTGCTGCTCGCCCTCACACACACACACACTGCGTCAGTGATTTAATGGGCTTCATAAGTCAAGGGCTCCAATTTAAGGAGGTCCACTCATGAAAAACACAATGAAATCTTGTGTAGCGGCTCCTCCTGCTGTTATGTTGCTAGGCAAGAAAGCAAGTTTACGCACATGATCTGTTTCAGATACAGTGTGATGTTTGGTCATAGAAGACGAATACGTTTACTTTGACAGAGAAAATGATTTGTTCCAAAGTCCATGTCTTTGTAAAAGCCATCTGCTTTATAGTGTCGATTCTGTTACAATTTCAGAGGCTTTTTAGTCAAGTTTCCCATTTTTTCTTTGACAGTCGACCTTAGCGTTTTCTGGCTGGAGAGCTAGTGTGTTCTTAGGATCTCTGTTGGCATTTGTATTTCAGAGTGGTCATATTATCTAGTTCTGTAACAGATTTACTGTATTTATGTACCCTAAGGTACCACTTACGATGTTGGTCTGGTTTTAATGCCACAGTAATGACTTCATTTTCCACCTTCTCTGACTCTTCAGCTAAAATATAATTTGGTTTTGACACAAACATGTGTGAGGTGGACGTTATGATAAAAATCTTAATTGAAAGTATGAGAATGTTTAGTGTTACGCTAGCAGATCTCAGAGCTATTTTTATTTGATTTAGTTTTGGTAATAAACATAAGAACACAATAGCACCTTACAAACATATACAACAGAACAAAGATTTAACTGCAGTCAGTTTATTTGACATGTAGCTGGTAATAAATGCTACAGAGCATGCACTGCATAGTCTTCACTGTATTAATCAAGTATGAATGAAATCGTATGAAAGATGCAACAGTGATTCAGTCAAGATCGTTGAGTCATTTCCTCTTTGTCTTGTCTTTTGACTGACTGCACAGATCTAATACACCGACACACATTCAGCTTTTACCCGTTTGTTAATTTACCACATAACAGACATTTTAACAAACGTTTGTGTGCATCTGACCTGCAACAAGACATGAAAAAGAATGTGCAATCGCTTGCTGTCTGAGAAAAGCAGCTGTTTTAGCAGGGTTGCCAGGTTATCTCTCAGCAAAACCTGCCTAATTGCTACTCAAAACTAGAACTAGACTGTACGGAGTAGAAATTGTCTTCTACTTTTCATGTATAAGTATGGGGATTATATGTTATTAGTCATGATTAGATAATCATAATTTATAAATTAGCTGTATATAGTTTAGTTTGATTAAATGGACTGTGCTGTGGATCACGTTTATGCTGTCCAGATTTTCCCATGATTTGAATTAATCATGCGTCGATTGGCTAACTGTTCGACTACATTATTCACACTGGTGCTGTCGTCTCTGTGAGTTATGGGTCATGTGGTAGTAACTTGACTGCATTATATCCCTTAATGATGTCGTTTTGAGTGGTATGTGTGTGGGATGTCAGAGACTGTGCATCTATGGTGGAAAACCACAAACACTGAGAGCAATAACTGCATGTTTAAATCAAGTATTGTTCTGAAAGCGGAACACGAGAAACAAACAGTGGGCTGTCGTCTGCCGATGGGTGCTATACATCATTATCACCTCCGTGTGCCACCCTTGAGATTGAGATTTTGGCTCTGGGTGGGCTAAACTGACACATCTGTGTTGTGAGAGATATTTCAAATGAATCCCAAGCCATTTCATGTTGACATTAACATATTAGCATATTGCTCACCCACATTCTGGTCTTTTCACATTGGTCTGAATGAAAATGTAAATTCCTGCTTTCCCCAGGAACACTGTGCACAAAGCAGCACTGCGCTCACAAACGCTGGTTTATCAGGCAATACAACTGAAATGAAAATGAGATCAATCCGACCAGTCAATACAGATTACGGTCACGTGAAAAATGCATTGTTTGGGAGTGGTTCAAAAATCAATGAATGCATTTCAACCTGCTGTTTGGGACTCCTAAACCATAATATGCACCTTTCATTTCTCTTAATAGGGGCACTTTAAAAATAGCAGGTAGAAGAACTGCCCAGCTTGATGGAGTTTGCACAGATGAGCTCCACCCGACTCTAACCCTCTCTGTCAGTCAAGCCATCCATGTCTAGTTCATTGAAAGCAGACGTCACTCTCTCCCTAACCCAACAGTGCCGCCTATTCATCAGCCACCGGCAGAAACTCAATCTCCTCTGAGAATGAGCTGTGTGAAAGGAGCCAGTGTGATTGTGGAGGGCCGTCTGTCTGAGGAGCGTCACTGAGATGCAGCTCGAGTGCTCTCAGCCAGCGGACAGTGGTGCCAGATGTCTGCCTGTCCCGCCTGACCTCTCTTAGTGTGCGGGGAACAGTGCCATGTCACCACAGTGTGAGATTGTGTTATCTCTGTGAGCACCGGCCAACAAGCCAACTGCAGTAGAAGATACCAGCTTCTCAGATATTACGGCACATCCGTATCTCACATGTGTAGAAGTTGAGATCCTGCTTCCTTCCTCAAGCTCAAACACTACTTCCTGGAAGCTTCTAGTGATCCAGAAGAGTTTGACTAGCTGGTTCAATGTGTGTGTAATTGGGTCCAGAGCTAAACTGTACTGGAGGGTGGCCCTCGAGGAGCAGGATCAGACACTTTTAGGCCAGTGTGTCCCAACCCTGTTCTTGGAGGCACCCCAAGACGAACACATCTAAATCATCTCATCAGCTCATTAGTGGAGAAAATGCAACATCCAAAATGTGTACAGAGCTGAAGTCAAACCGACATCCTTTAAACCCTGTGAAGTCCCTTCCTCATCGAGTGTCGAATGCAGATCAGCATTCACAATAAAAAATGTGTGTAAACTAGATTTAAGCATAAATCAGGAGCTCCTCTATCCATGCTGAGGCTGGAATTCTTCACTAGTTTCGTGGCGGGTTTAACCATGTCAAAATGCAAATGTCACCTGTCTTTAAAATCACTGTCAGTGTGAATGAACAACAATCAAATGATTCCGGGACAAGTGACAAGACACATTACTTTTCACTGAAAACAATGAATATCAGAAATCATTAATGTTTGATATTGTTTTTATTCAGGTTTATATTGAGTGGATTACATTGTAGACACATTAAAAACAGCTCTGTTCACAGCGAGTCGATTCAGTGTTTGACACTGCCTTGATCTGATTGGGGATTTTTCAGATTATAGGGTAGTTCTGTACAAACATTGCATACACACACTTATGTTCACACCACGTGAAGGTGAATTTTGTTTAAGAAACTTATAAAAACCAGACCAATGCCATTTTTAATGAACTTAAACCCGAGCCTCTTGATGTAAGGGTGTAATAGACAATCCTAATATGTTTTCAAAATGGGTCCCAATTTATATTGTGCCACTAATACCTGTGTACCTACTAAGTACATATCTAGTTATTATGTATGTAACCACAGTGTAAGTACACATTGCTACATAGTATGTGTGACTAAACGCAGGTAACAACTCACTGAATGGTATGTGTTAGTACAAGCGTGCAATGGTGCATTCACACCAGACACGAATGAAGCGTTAGTGATTTACACGTTAAGTCAATGCAAAGACGTGATTCGGCATCCTGTGGCGTGATTTGCACAAATGAAGTGGAGTGACTGTCGTTATTCGCGCGAATTGAGTGTTTTTCGCAACTCACGCATCGACTGCGCGAAACGCTCAATTCGTGACATCAAGTTGAAAAATCTGAACTTTGTCGAAAATCCGCGGCGCGTTAACCAATCAGGAACTTGCTCTAGTAGTGACGTGATTACTAGCAAACAGAGGCAGAATTCTGAAACTATGGAGGACAAAATCATTGTCCACTGTAGGGCTGGGCGATATATATCATACAATACGTTATGCGCATCTCATCAGTAAAGACGGTTCTTTGATTAGTGGGAAATCTCCGTTAGCTGTCTTTAAAAGGAATGCCAGCTTATACACAGAGCCGTAAATCACTAAGAAGCTGCGCATTGAATCACCCGCGAAACTCAACCCGCAGCTTCTCTGTGATCCGTGATCCAAAACCCGGTGCAGACCCTACCAATCTAGATAACTTCTGTCACATTTCCAATCTTCCTTTTATTTCAGAAATTCTTGAAAAAGTAGTTGCAGCACAGGTCCATGCTTATCTTAGCAATAATAACCTGTACGAGCGCTTTCAGTCAGGATTTCGCCCCAAGCATAGTACTGAAACTGCCTTGTTGTGAGTAACAAAGGATTTGTTAATGGCTGCTGACGATGGATCCGTATCTATTCTTGTTTTCCTCGACTTGAGTGCAGCTTTTGATACCATTTCACATGATTTTTTGTTGAACCGCCTATCAGCTATTGGTATCTCTGGATTTCCTCTCCTGGTTTACCTCATATCTCTCCAATCGTTCACAGTTTGTACGACTAAACACTTTTCAGTCCCGTCCCTTTCCTGTTAGCTGCGGTGTCCCCCAAGATTCTGTTTTAGGTCCTCTGTTTTTCTCATTTATTTTTTTCCACATGGCAATTCATTCAAAGATTTGCTATTAAATTTCACTCTTATGCTGATGATACACAACTATATGTATCTACTCTATTCTTACACCGGCCTGTATTTAATGATTGTCTCCACCAAATAAAAATTTGGTTTTCTACAAATTACAATTTTGGCAAAATGAATGCCAATAAGACTGAAGTACTCCTTATAGGTACTAACTCTATCCTCTCCAGATCCTCTAGTTTTTTTTGGTTTTGATGGATGCTTGGTCTCTCCGTCCAGTCAGGTTAAGAACTTGGGAGTCATTTTTTCGCAGCAGTCTTTCATTTAAAGCTCAAATTAACAGTATAACGCGGTCCTGTTATTTTCACCTTCGTAATATTGCTAGTCTCCGCTCATTTCTCACTGCACACAGTACTGCTGTTCAATCATTTGTTACTTCTCGCATTGACTACTGTAACTCTCTCTTGTTTGTTTTACCGCAAAAGCTCCTCCATAAATTACAGCTGATTCAGAACTTTTTTATGGTTTATTGATTTTAAATTTTGGCTATTTATTGTTGTTTTTAATTATTATTACTGATGTACGATGACCTTGTGTGACTATTATTATTATTATTAATATCACTGACAGTTTTAGAGTCATGATGATTATCCATGACAGGTCTAAACCAGTCACAGTACTAGCACACTCAGCAAAAGATATGTGCGGATATTTTTTGTCAACATCGCTTTGATGTTTCCTGAGGGTGTAGTGTTGTTTTGAAGACTTAATTATACATTGTTTTGTGTTTGACAGGTTCTGGACAATTATGAGCGAGATGGTTTCCAGTTCCTGGCGAAGGTCTTCAACTCATCACATTCCTTCCTGGAGGATCTGACCGGCTTGACTTTACTCCATCAGGAGACTCAGGCAGCTGAGGTTAGGCTTTTCATTTGTGCTCATATTCACATTCAGACCCATCACTGACAAATGCTGTGTGCATTCATTATTAAATGATCAGATCCTTTTACACACGCACACACTGAAATATACAGTGCACAGATGGTTATAGATGAAAGAGCCTTTAAGTCCTGTACCCACTAGTCCTGATTGTTTGGAGATGAGTGAATGATGAAGGATCTGTTCACTAGCAGCTCGGACACGAAAGCTTGTGGCACATTGAAGAAATCTGATCAGGCTGATGCTTTTAAGAAGGAAAAGCGGATCTCCATTGAAGCATTTAGTTTCTGTCGGCTTGACATATGGTGTACACACACAATCCAGAGCCCTCCACACAATACACACATCAAACACAGACAGTCATATTCATCATCGGTAAGTTCATCAATATATTGCAGCGCTATAGTATCAGTATTAGGAGAACTGTGAATTCATAAAGGTGTTCTGCATTTCTTCGTTTAGTAGATACTTTTATCTAAAGCCGCTTAAGACCGCAGAGGATCAAAGGTGAGTCCTAACAGAGCCAATGTGAAGATTAGAGCTGCTGGGAGGAGAGACGTTATGAACATGTTCAAATAACTGAAGAATTACCCCTTTAAACTTTGTCAGACATTGTGCAAGATTCAACATTCGTGCGTGTGATATTAATAACATCTGTGTAGACGCATTAGTTGCTGAAATTTAGTGTATGTGGGTAAATATTGTGATTTATTAGAAAGTATTAAGATGCTGTAACCAGTAAATAATGAATGTAATTAATTAATATTTGAGAACCAAATTGTACTGTTTGCTCCAAATTACTTTAGTTTGTTTACATTTTGTTTACATCACTAAGTTCAACAGAATGGGCTAAACATCAGTATTTAATAATCATATATATATATATATGATTAATTAGATTAATTAATTATGGTAAAAAATGTGTTAAATTATTGACATATTTGCCCCTCCCCAGACTTATGTGGGTCATCAGACATTTAATTGTCTGTTAATTGATGACAAATATGATGCAGGGCAACAACTCGCTGCATGATGGAGGTGTAAAGACTACCTGAAAACCATACTTGAGTAAAAGTACAGATACCTTACTGTAAAAAGGTAAAAATTTACCAATTCCAGTAATACTTGAGTCAACGTCTTAAAGTACCCGATTTTAAAAGAACTTCAGTATTTCACTCGTACTGAATGTAGACTCACAGAACACCATGAAATGTGAAAAACAAGAAACTGTTTATTCATGAGGTTTTATTTACTAATATAGAAATGAAATTGAACACCTCAGAACAAAATAGATCAGTTTCAGTCAAACTCAAATGTTCAAAAAAGAAAAACAATTTGTTTTTTCAAAAAAGGTATTTTCAGTCCACAATGGACAAAAATAAATAAATAAAAATAAAATTCAGAGCTGACTTTGATTTGATTTACCTCTCAGTCTCAGAGGAGGGCAATATTTTTATTCAGCTTCAAAAAAAGCAGTCATGTCGCTAATTAATGTGAAACACCTGGTATTTGGCAAACTGCTGATTCACGTTCTTGAGGAGTAGCCTCATTTAACTCTTATACTGTAGATAAATAGCATCCAGTACCTTCAGCACCCTGAAGAAATTATCCGTGGTAGATAAAGACAATGTAACGAGTAACGGTAAGTGTCTGTTCAAATGTAGTCGAGTAGAGAGTAAAAGTTGCTTATATTTTTGATATACACAAATATAATGCTGTCTTGAATAATCTATTTCACATAAGCTAATATATGCTTAGATATTCTTCACAAGACGAACTAATAACTGAATTTATACATTTTAAAATGAAAAAAGTCTTTATATTTTGTGATGGTTGTTCATGAGTCCATCGTTCAGCTGCATGCTGTTCTTCAGGAAGTGCTCCTGCAGCACGATGCTTTAAGAGCTAGGGATGTAAACTTTTGAATTGGATGATCAGGGTAAATTGTTCTTAACATGTAAGTGCCAAAAAATATATACATATATATATTTATATATATACTGTATGATCTTCAAACAAAATAAGAAAAAGTTACGCATCATCAACATTTTCTTGCAGAACACCATGAAATCCTATTAGGCCTAATCCAGCATGTATAAAACTTGAATGGTTGCAACACAAATGTCATTTAGAAAGAGCACCCAACCCAAATATTACATTTGTAATTCTTCCCGCTCAGGAAGTTGCAGAAAGAAAAATAGCCATAATGCAGTTGGTTCTTGCTGTTCCTGGCTCCGGCCCTAAACTCAGCTCTGACTTGCTCTGGAGATCGTGTGTTCCAAAAATATCTCCTCCTGCTCCTGATCCAGGAACGGTTCTCCTTAGTTTGCACTGATCTCCGGCTCTTTACCCCAGCGAGCCAAGCTTACCCAGGAACAGGGTTTGGATTCTGGGAACGGTCCCTCTCTGGGACTCTCCAGTGACAAACAGCCAGCTTGAAGACTGAAAGTGTGGGAAAGTCCCACATCAGCAGTCCTCTGCTCTCCAGAGCGGTTTAGAGATGCAAACGCAGTCCAACCCAAAATGAGAGGAAAAGCTCCTGCATTTGCCCACGCTTATTGTCTTCAGATTCATTTCAGTTGGATCTGCAGTCAGGCGCTTTGTATTCCCATGTTGACGTCTTGTATTTTTAACTCGTGTGTTTTCGTGCTGCTTGGCGATTGATGTCAAGCTGTGAAATGAATGAAAATGTACCACTTCTAGTTTGGAAGAGGTGGTTTTGTGTGGGAAGAGACACATCTCTCATTACTTTGGTTCAGTAGGATCTTTTCTGTAGAAATGGCTCGCACCTCTTTTCTTTTCTTTGCTCTTTTCAGTGAATGCGGTACACTTTTGTCTCGTGACCAGGCTTTGTGAGCATTAGACACAGAAATAATATGTTGTTCTCATGAGAACCGTTTGACATGAGTTAATCTAGCACAACCCATAACACATCTGTACAACAACCCCACTCAAAGGGTTTTAAATCAATCATTTTGAAATGATCTAATTAATAAATATTAATCAAATAAATATTTTGATTATAAAGACTGTATGACTTTTCTTTTTATTGCAAAATGTACAATCACCATTTGGATATAATTTATGAGCATGTCTGTTGAGTTTTATTCTAATGTCTATTTAATTTTCTTTTAAAGCATGCTAATCTAATTTTGGCAACGTTTGCAAATACATTTACATTTACATTTATTCATTCATTCATTTATCCAAAGCGACGTACATGTGGGGAAAACAGCAAGCAATTAGTCTTAAAGGGGCAAAAACAACTAAGGAAGTGCTCATAATACCGTATAGCAGGCAATGTTTAGATAAGTGCAGGCTAGGAA
>JAUMHP010000060.1:1150952-1163322 GCA_032361065.1 Enteromius trimaculatus
ATTTGAGAATGTACTTACTAGTCAGATGGAGCGTAGCGTCCGGGAGATGTTGTCCGACAGCAGTTCCACTCCGACTCTGCTGGGGTGCAGGCCGTCAGCACGAAAAAAAGCCTAGGACGCTCCCAGAAAAGATTCCAATTATTAACAAAGAGCAAAATATTGAATCATCATGTAAATAAATCGGCAAACCATGTTTTTGAATTTGATGTATGATGAAATAAACAATTATACGAGTTACTAAACACTGGTGATCTGTAGCTGTGAAGCATAGCAGCATATCTGACCTTCAGTAAGTGTTGAGTCTGGTCTGGACAGAAATATTTCAAACCTTTGGTCATGTAATCTTCACTGAAAAATACATATATTTCAAGTACAGTAGTCAACATTTTAGAGTGTATCAAAAAAGTTTTTTGTCCTAAGATTTTGGGAAATTGTCCTGAGACATGAATAGGTGCTGTTTGGGTTTTAGGACAGCTTTGATGAAAGATTGTAATTCCACTAGCATTTAGTTCATGCTAAGTATACTATTTATGTACTTAACTAAAAAAAACCTTCTCAAATCTTTTATTTTTATTATTATTATTTTTTTAAGATTTTAGTTTTATTTTATTAACATTTTTTATTTAACCGAAGTTTCTTGGTAAACGGGTGCAGTGATGTTGATTTTCAAAAAACACAATGAACCACCAGCAGAAGACATTGCTCCCCAAAACATCACAGACTGTGAAACAACACTGGACTTCCTCAAGACTCCAGGGCCTTTGTTTCCAAATGAAACACAAAACTTGCTCTCATCTGAAAAGAGGGCTTTGGAGCGCTGGTCCAGTTCTTCTCCTTAGCCCAGCCTTGTGAAGGTCACCCAAATCCTTGAATGGATTTTACCTGACAATCCTCATAAGGCTGCGCTTCTCTCGGTTGGTTGTGCATCTTTTTCCTTCCGCTCAACTTTCTGTTTTAGTAGTAATATATACTGACATTACAGAGCATTGCTCAACATGAGTTACCCAGATTGCATTGTTAGCTAGATAACTCTGTAATCAGGAACGGACTGTGAGTGTCGGCCAGCGAGGGCTGTCTTCGTTCCTCATGTTCGGTGAATGATCTTGTTTTCTGCGGTTAGAGGCAGTGATGTACGGACACAAGAGTTCTCCTGATGCAGCACACAATAGAGCTCTGTGTGCTCAGATGCTTTCAGATTCACTTCCCTTCATTTCTGATTCCATCCATCACTCGAATAAAGATGCCATTGTGTGTTTCCAGTCAAATGATGCAGTTCTTCTGCTGTGTTATGATGTCCCACACAAACCTGTCAGACACGCCTGTTCCAGCAACACACCATCATCATCATCATCAGCAGCAGCAGCAGCTAAAGACCCTCAGTACTCTTTGAGAGCTCTTTGATTTCAGTAATGATGAAATGAAGGATGAATATGATAAGGACACTGCAAGCACACTAAATATGGTTCAACCCGAATTCCAGAAATGTTGAGATTTTTCTTTTTTAATTTTGAATAGAATGAAAAATATAGCGGGGAGGACATCTAGCAACTAATTAAGTTAATTGGCACCAGGTCTGTAACATGATCAGCTGTAAAAGGCATGTTATGGATCTCCAGTCTGTAAAAGAGTGTGTGAAAATCTCCTGTCCGTTTCAAAGCGGACAAGTGCTCTGTGGTCAGACGAGTCCAGATTTGTGAGAAATCACAGACGCTGTGTCCTCCGAGCTTCAGCATCTTATCAGAGGAATTTGTTTTGTAAAAATTAAGTTGTTCAAATTTAAAGCATTTCTTTGCTTAATCTTTTGGTAAAAACATTTGCATCAAATCAAAAAACACAGAAACCTAGAAAATGGAAAGAAACACAGTTTCTCATGAGTAGAAGAGTTCATAATGCACCGCTGGGCTTTTACCAATAGGTCGTTTGCAATCACGTGGTTTTGAGGATGTGCGAAATGCAGCTGGAGGACAGGAAGTGATTGTTCTCCATAGGAATCAGTAGCAGAAACTCCTGTGTTTTGTGTCGTTTATGGATGTTCAAATCAGTCAAACCGAGAAAACACAAGGAGCTGTTATTGTGTTGTTCATAAGCAACAAGAAACTGACTGAAAAACGCAGGACAAAGAGGCTTGTAAGGAGGAGAGTCTTATAATACTGGTGTGTGCAAATGATTAATATAAGATATAATAATGATACGTTAAAATATGAATTAAGAAATATATTAAGATACAGGGTAACACAGTCATAAGGTCATAAAGGGACATACAAGACTGCGATCGAGTGGCAGCTTTTCAGTGATTACACGGAAGCTCTCTGTACTATAATCAATTCAGAACTGAAATAAAGTTGTTTTATGTGCTGCTAACAGGACCCATGGCCACAAACCCTGTGTGCAGAAAGAGTTTCAGGAGTAACATATATCTCATATAAATACGGCTTCCTCCTGAAATACAGGGTCATTTTAGCCTGTCTCCAGCGCCTCGATAGCAGGCAAGTATTTCAGTTTAGTTTAGAACAGCTCCGCTTCATAATATAATGATCATAATAATAATGAATACTTTCTTCTTCACATCATATTTGTGTGCGGCGTTTAGCATTTGGTGTGTTCTGAATACTTAAGAGTTGGCAGCACTGGATTATCTTTCTGTATTAATATCATAGCATCTTATATGAATCAGTTTTACAGGCGAGTATTATCCGACTCGGCTCTTCCTGGCCCCAGACGTCAGTCACTTTGCCCTGTTTTTCAGTCAGTTTCTTGATTTTTCACTCCTTATGAACACATTTTCCTACACAATAACAGCTCCGTGTGTTTCCTCGGGTTGACCGATTCGAACATTCACAAACAACACAAAACACAGGAATTTAGCACTTCTGCTACTGTTTCCTATGGAGAAAAATCTCTTCCTGCAATGACATCATGTGCAAACAACCTATAATACAGTACATTATTGCAGAGTTAATACTTTTTGATGACACACTGGCACACTAAACTATTATGCTCTACTGTACAATATGTACAATATTATATTTTACATTGCTCATTTATTTCATTTGCTCATTATACAAGACAAAACCATTATAGTCAGTCAAAGGAGAGATAAGAAGAGCAGACGTGGATGTGTGGACTTGTATTCTTTGGATTGGCTGGTGCCCCAGATTTCAGACTTGTATGAGGATTGATGTGGAGTGAGAGATCATGACACAGCCATTCATCTCTCTAACCGGAGCAGAGCTCTTTTCAGATCTTCACAACGCTTTGGCTGGATTCTGTGGCTCCTGAACGTAGAGACAATCAGAGGATGATTCTGCTGTGTCTCTGTGTAGATTAAAGAGTATTTTCTTTAATAATGAGCAAAAGACTCGATCATCGCCGGGTGCTGGGTGTCTAAAGAAGAAGAAGGGTTAAACTGAGCAGCGTTGTGTACATCTCTGCTGTCTTTGAAATGCAGATATGTCATATATCAGCCGTCAGCTCTGAAAGGCCGCGTTGGACGTCTGTTTAAAGCTTTGGGTGAAACGGTCACACACATGCGCTCTTTTCTCAGAACTGTTTTGTTAAGCGTCTCTGCGTGTTGTTACGATCACATCGGTGGTTGAGTGTAAAGCCAGCTGTGTTGTGTTTACAGCCACTCTTAGTTAAACATATTTGTCTTTCATCAAGAGGCTTAAACCTCCAAAAAGTCCTCACAAGTGAGTACATGGCTTCTCATTCATGGATATTTGCAGTGCCAGTGTTTAGATTATTCACCTCCCCGTCTCTGCTCTTCGAACTGTTTGGCCCTGATTTGATTTTAAATAGGCCAATCTGTGGAAAGAACACTAATATAACCCACACTCCTGAAAATAATGGAGATTTTCACAACAGAGAACAGAAGAGCCATTTTGGGTTCAGCTCTTGGAGGAACCATTTGTTTGTTTGAACATTTGAATCATCTAAAGAGTCGTTTCTACTGTGAAGAGCCTTTTGGGCAATAAAAAGGTTTGATGGGTGGTAAAGGTTCTTAGTGGAAGCATCACTACCAAACCTTTATTTTTAGGAGTCTAGTATGAGTCCACTTTCTAGTGAGCACTGTAGGTGATATATATGAAGCAGCACAGATATCAGAGATAGATATTTTTATCCTGGGAAAAGATAGATTTGAAGTTGACGTTTGAAAACATGAATGTTGATCACTCATGTATTAACGCACACTGGCATATTACTAACAGAGCACCTTTACTCAGCAGGTACCGTCAGTTTACTCTTTAGGCCATGAAAGATGTAGGGAGAACAATAAAGAAGGTGTTTTTTTTTTTTTAAACCGTCTGGTCCGTAGTGATTCACAAAATGCACAGCAATGAACACCCTGTACCTTGATGATATATTGAGGTTCTTCTGAAGCAAAACAAATGGTTTGTGCAAGAAATTAAACATTATCTACAAAGTTATTGCCTGATAGAAAATACAAGTATAAAACTGCCTATAATAGCTGGATCTGGCAAAACACTCATTCACAAATCTCTGAAGACTCTCTTCGCCAGCGACCATTTTCATACCATAGACGCTAACCCTTCTTCCAAACGGTCTAAACTGAATTACAGGCCATGCATAAATATGCCCACGTGTATTAGTAGTGTAGTGTCACAGTTCAGTCACAGTTCAGTCTCTCAGTGAGGTGTATTCACACGAGCCCGATGCTCTTAGTGAAACTCCCAGTCCTATCAGGAAACACCTGAAGTACAGGCACCGGGTTCCTCATTATTCATGGTGCGGCAGGGAGCCTTCAGTCGACGGACGCCTCTCTCTATTTCTGACAAACTGCACAGCTACTCCAGTCTTTATTTTGCCTGTCCAACTGAAGCCAAATGGCTCATTTATAAATATCTATGTGAGTTACTGCAGTGCATTTTTAGCCCTTCCATCTATATGGCTGATCGTTAAACCCAAGCCAGATCACGTGTTTCTGCTCCAGTGTCTGTCCATGAATGAATACAATATTTCAGTTCTTGTTGTTTTAGCTGACTAACAGCAGAAAAAGAGTTTTATCATCCATAAGCAGATTCAGCCTGTCTTTAAACGTCCCTAGCTTGCTTGAGTCACACAAACACATGAAGCAGAGCTGCAGAAACACAAGTGTCCTCACAGCACATATATAACAGCAGAGCTGCCTCCTACAGTGAGCGATCACGTTACTGCCCCTCACCAGAAGTCACTCTGCAGTGTGAGTGAATGTGTTTTATTATTAGCCGCTTTCAGCACCAGCCGCATTTATTCTGCAGACGTGCCGACAGCTCTACTGTTGCATCACGACACACATCTCATAACAGAAACAACATGCTAACCACTGACAGTGGCAAGTCTTTGCTGTTAATAAAGTTTGACAGAGGTGTGGTTTCCCCAGTCGTTGTTAAGGTAGTGTCCGTTAAGCTGTGTTCTTATAATGGAAGAAAACGCTGAACGTGATGTTCTTCACTTTATCTGTCGAATATGGGCTCGTTCTTCTGACAGTAGTTAGTGATTGTTATGAGGAAGGTTTGACACCAATTTGTGTTTCTCTCGTCGGTGTTTAGGTGCTTTAAGCCAAGTTAAGTGTTTTTCACGGTAAGCGTTTCAGAATGTCGTGGGAACTGGGATACTGTCAGGAAATGTGTTAGTAGCTGTTGTTCTGAGAAAAAAACATTAAACTTACAATACAGTTCAGTATTGCTGCAATTCAGTTTAAGTTAAACCACATTATATGAAACCGTTTCTTTGTGTTTGAATGTTTGTTATATTGTGATATATGTCGTTAGAGGTAGAACATTGCTTGTTATATCGCCACCCCTACCTGTAAGCAATAAAATGAACATTATGAACATGAGATGTTTTATGTTTGGGCTATGTGGTGACACTGTCCAGGTGTTTCTAGATGTTTGTATTTTTTTACAGCAGCAGTAAAAACATTTAAAATCAAAAAAGTCTATTTCAAATAAATTTTAAAAGTGTCAGTTTGCACAAAAGATATTTAACAGCACAGATATCTGAAACATTGATAATACTCAGAAGTGTGTGTGTCGAGCAGTAAATCAGTTTATGATTCTGGTTTCTGAAGATCACACTGAAGACTGGAGTGATGATGCTGGGAATAACATCACAGAAACACACTCGAACACAGATTCACAGAAAACTATGGAAGCCCCTTTCCTTCACTGTATAAAAAATAAAAAAGGTGATTTTTGACTTTTTATCTCACAATTCTGGCTTTTTTTAGTTCTAAAGTCAGAATTCTGAGAAAAAAGTCAGCATTGCGAGATTTTTCAGCGATGCTAAGAGGAGCTTGTCACAGACGAGACGTGTCCACGGACTGTAGGAGGAGTATTATAGCCTGTAACCGTGGGAAAGATCATAGAAAATAGTTTTCGGCGCTGTTTCACTAACAGAGAAATCTTAATTTTATTAGAGGAGTCACACAACATAAAGCTTAGTTTACGGACTCTTGAGAGAGCGTTACGCAGGAATCATTTGTGACTAACACAAACCATATGAGGCTGAAGAGGCACGCTGTGGCAGTCCGGCATTATTACAGACAGAGAAACTGTCCGTCAGTGGATGTGATCGATGGATGGACGAGGAGTTGATCTGCATCGTCTACGGCGACGCATGTAGAGCTATGTGAGGCATATTGGCGGATATGATAAGTTAAAACCCACATACAGAACAAACAATGACCCGATCACTGAATCACATCTTGTGTGGTTTCCTAAGGTGCTTTGCCAGAAAGATAGTGAAGAGAAAAAAAGTCAGAATTGTGAGATAATAATCTTTTTTCTATACTGTGGCGGAAACAGCAGCTGTTTTACATTGTAAAAATATTTCACAATTTATACTGTATTATTGATTAAATACATGGTGAGCAGGAGAGCAAGAGAGACTTCTTTCAGAAACATTAGGAAATTGATGCCAAGCCTTTGAATGATGACAATTTGTTTAGTGCTACATAAATCTCAATGTTAAATAAAGTATCCACGTGCTTCAAGTGTTAAACCGGACTCTCTCTCCGAGAGCAATGTCGTGCAGGGTGGCAGGACCTCGGGAGAGAGAGATGTTGTTACAGGTTTTTGATACGCTGTATAACTGGGATCAAACTGGTGCGCTGTAGAAATGAAGCGGGAATGACTGATGAGCGCTTCCAGCTCTGGCTGTTGATCAGGAGTGTTGTGGCTGGGAGAAATCATTTGGATGTGTTGTTGTTTTATCTGTATCTGGCTCCAGATGGAGCACGACTGATCCTGGCACTGTCCGACAGCACTGTTATCTCCTCTCTGGCCCTTCAGGGGCCACATCACACCGGCCCTTATCTTCAAACCTGCATGGGAGCGAGAGATAGGATCATCCCCATGTTTGGATTTTCCACTGTTTTGAGGCTGGTCCAGATAAAGGTTAGAATGGATTTAAACCATGAGGGTTTAATTATCTCCACCTATTGTGTGTTGTCGTCGCAAACCCCGTATTACAGATTCCTGTTAGCCCACATAGTGTTTAAAATGAAGTATATATGCCATCCACAAATGATTGCTCATATGAAATCTGTCATTTTACTGTGGTGTGATGTAGCCTTTAGCTAGTGCACGCAGTAATTAGTGGTGTTAGCTAAGGCAAGCCTCACTATTACTGCTGTTCATGGTGTCAGTCGTGTCATCATTAAACAGTGTAGAGAACTTTTCATTACTGTAAAAACACTAAACAAAGGAAAAAGTCTTACTTGTAGATACTATCTGTGTAATGGGTTTTTTTCGGGCATCACTGAGTGTCTTCATAAACCACAGAGAAAGGTGAAAGAATGAGTTTTGTTGCTGCTTGCACTGCAAGGCTTTAGTTTCAACAGTCCTGTTGTTCATTGGAGGCTGCGGGTAACAAACTGATTGTAATTACTGATGGTAGTTTTTGTATTTTGGGGGGAAATTTTCCTTTAAGTTGTTTTCTTTTTGCACAAAACGTATTCTGATAGCTTTGTAAAATGACTGCTGAACCCCCTGATGTCACATGGACTATTTCACCGGTGTCTGTGGTGGCACTGTGGACATCTATGGCTCTCACGTTCCATCAAAAATATCTTAATTTTACGTTTCGGTTGAAGGTCTTACGAGTTTAGAATGACATTAGGCTGACTAATTAATGACAGAATTTATCTTAACTATCCTGTGTAAGTAGACCACGTCCTGTCCATGAGCCACAAATAGAGGTTCCTAAGATCCTGCCATGGGTGCTGAGCTGGGATACACGCAGATCATGAGATCCAAAAACCAGGTCTGTGTGTTCCCTGTGCACAGTGTTTGTGTTAGAAGGCTTTAAGTGTGGTCTGGGACCAGCTGTGTGTGTGCGTTTACATGGACTCTAATGATCAAATGAAAATAGGAGTGACATGTAAGTGACATGTAAACTGTAAAGGACAACAATCTACTCTACTACAGATGTGTGGGAAGGAACCTCTCGCTTTCACTGTCAGTCCACGAGCCCAGAGGAAGTGACAACGTTCCCCCTCGAGTCAGCAGCGGAACAGAAACAGACAAAAATATTTTCCACCCAGCCCTCCTCCAGGGGAAGGGATGCTGCGGTCCTCACTGTCTCCAAGCAAAGAGCAGTTCCTAGTAGTTTGTTCGTGTCAGGGCCGCTTCGCTTTGTTCCTTTAGGACCTGTGGGCCGGCTGAGAGACGGGGACACCACTCTTCTGTGCTGGGCTTGACACCCTGGCCTCAACCTTGTCTCGGCACGGGATGGAGCAGCTCTGAGAGTCGCATAAGGATGACTTTGGTGGCCAGCAGGCTGAGGCATGGCCCGCGGTGGATCTTTTTGCTTGTATAAAATAATCCCTATTTTTAATGGGTCACAGTCCTGTACCAATTCAAATGTAATTCCATTGTAATTTAGCATAATCTTGCTGGTTAATAATGGCTTAATGACTGTCGGGTGTGGGTTAGGAGAAATAAAATAACCTACATTAACATTGCTATTTCCAATACAGTCAAGAAAAAAAAAAAAGAATAATACAACTGCACCTGCTTATGAAGAGCCTATTGCTTGATGCTGGAGTATCTAAACAGTCTATAACAAAGTACAAAAACATGAAAACTCATTAAACTTGTTATTATCATGTAGGCCTATATAATTTAATAATGGGCTAAAGCTTTTTTTTAAATGGATTCAGAATAGACTATTTGCATATGATTTGCACAATAGGTAAAACGATGTATGGAAACCTATGCGACAGTTGTTTTTTTTGGAGCTGACATCATCATGCGCACCGTTGTATCGGTAAGAGGCCAGTTGGATGGAAACAGGCTGGAGACAGCCACGGCTGCTTGACCTTCAGCACCGTAGGCTTTAGCAACGAGAGCTGTATGCGTCTACAGGAGAGGTGCGGGCCATTCCTGCAGGTGGGGGTGTTTTGCACCCATCACTCTCTCCACCTGGGGAGTATCTATGTAATCCCTAGCTGCCCTGCCTTCAAGGGTGGTGAGAAGAAGAGTAGTTTCTGGCCAAAAAGGGGGCTGTCCGCAACCTAATCAGCTTCTCGAGCACTGGGGGCAGAGCAAAGAGAGGATCTGAAACAGTAGATGGACCTGCCAACCTTTTCTAACCGGGTACATGGGGAGTGGTTCAACATGCATCATCCACTAGCCAGATTTCTTTTCACATCAGAGAGTATTAGGGCTACCAATTTAGACCCCTAAGGTCGTAACACAATAACTCGTAGTGATGAGTGATAGGGAAGTCATTCGAAGCTCAGATGGTGAATGTACATCAAACCCGAGCACAGAGATGTTAACGGCGCAGACTGGTTCTGTGGCTCTGGAACGAGAGCTGCGTTTGATCTAGGCTCAGCTTCTCAAAAAAGCTCCTCTCTGGTTTCAAATGATTTGCCCTCTTCTTTGAAAGTCTTCCAGTCTTTCTCATTAAAAGATCTTTTCTCCAATCCTGGCTTTAAGGAGGTCTGGTGTGTGTGTGTCTGACCACACTGCAGCGGCTGCTCGTCACACTGGTAATCATGCGGGGCAGGTTTGCGCTTGCAGGCTTTCTGTTTTCCTCATCTGATGAGGCTCTGCCGTGTCTCTGCGCTCCTCTCAGATGCTGTGATAAGCTCGGCTCCACCTGCCAAACCGGCGTGTGTGGACGTATGTGAAGTGTGCGTGTTCAGACCTGCAGCTCCTGCAGATATGACACCTGAAACACACCTGCCTCGTCCTGCGCAGATGAGTGTCGGACCGACCCGATCATCATCAGGAACTCATGCTTAGTGAATATTAAGTGCACTGCAGTTTTGCTGTGAATGTTTACCATACGCTTACAGCTGAACACACGCTGTTTTTCACGGATTCTTTAAATCACTCAACGCCTGAATGCTCAAAAATGGTCAAAAATGTCCTCTATTCATGCACGCGCTACAGTTTTTCAGCACCCCAGTCTGCAGTAAGTGCTGCTTCATCTCTGCACCTCTGAGTTTGAGTTGAACATGTCCCGCCGTACTAGTGCTTGCTTATAAACTGGCTGTTACCAACAAAATAGAAATCCTCATCAAATTTAAACACCATATTAACAAAATTAAGTTTTAGAATGCTACAGTACAATACCATTTTTGTTGTTGTTAATTAAAATATTTTGTTTAAATGAAATAGTAAAATACTAATAAATATTTTATTCAGTAATAATAAAATATTATTATATAATTCCTTACAATTCAATACTAGTAACAATATTTATATCTATTGCTTTTTTTTTTTAAATCCAGAAAACGATGTTATTTCTCTAAATCATGCAGCTCTCTGGGTTCCTGTTCACTTTGACTGTTGCGCAACATTCTGCGAACATCTCATTTTGTGATGTTTGTGCTCGCGTTACAGATATGAGCGTATGACTTGTGTAAATAATACCAGTTCGGGGATGAATGCTTCCTTTAAATCGTCCTTATGCTTCGCCACAAGTCGCATTAGTGTTTCTTTTTTATCTGCGGTGGAAAGAAAGCTCAGTCCGGAAGGAGCAGCACCCTAAAATGGCCTTTCCCTGGATATGTGGGGCAGGAAGTGTGTCACAGAGAGCAACGGAGCCAGGATGAGCTCCATCCATCCGTGCTCAACAACAACAAACCACAGCTGCAGCGCTCCACACCATCCGTGGTGCTTCACTCGCTGCTCTTTCTGTCGGTCTGTTCACTTCCTGCCTCCTCCGTCTGTACAGTACAGTATGAGTGTGTTTACAGCAGAGCTGAGCAGGGTTTCTACACTGGCTGTGTGTGTGTGTGTGTGTGTTTTGGGCTGAAGGGGTGACTCATGGTCTGGAGGGAGCGAGTGTGGAGCTGTGTGTGTGTGTGTGTGAGTTTGGAGGACGGCCGGAGGAGGAGTTTAGGGATGTGAGGAGGGAAAAACCCAGGATGTGTAGTTACTCCAAGCAGCGCACTAAACTTCCCCTTCCACGTCAGCCAGTGTTCCTGAGCACAGCGTAACTCCACCCAAACACAGACCACACACTCGCTCGAGAGACTGCTGAATGCCTTACATGCAGTCCACACAGTATAGAAATGACTAGAGTTAAGTGAACAGGAAGTGCCGTTCTGCAGCTCAATTGTAATGTTTACTGCAGTCAATTCTTTTGTCTTTTCTTTTGTCTCTCTCTATATATGGGTAGTTGATGTATCAATGTGTCTTGTAGTTGAGATTGAAGATAAACCTTTCATCATGCTATTTCTAAACTCTAAGAATATATACAGGTTTGTCTAAAAACATTCAAATATTGTGCAAAACGCTTTTTTTTTGGTAACTTGTTTCAAAATTGAAACATATGTATACAGTAGATTCATTACATGTAAAGTAAAATATTTTTTGGTTTGTTTTAATTTGATAAGAGCTTACAGCTTAATCCAGCTCCATATAATTAAATGAACACAAACTGTAATAGTTTTTGCTTTGCCTATTTTAATAACTATATAATAACTGTGTTTAGCTTCTTTTAGGCTAAGTCTGTTACTTGAACTCTGAATATTTGACAATGAACAATATGACAATAATTAAGAATATTATGACAAACCATCAACAAATGTATATAGTATTTTTACTTTATTTACTAATTTATTTATAAATCAGAAAGCTGAATTAAATCAATACAATTCTGTATAAACTGTTGTTCAGTGATCATGATTTATTATGTTAAATAATTTATTTGACACATTTATAGTTTCAGAAATAAAGGTACAAAAGCTGTCACAGGGGCGGCACCTTTTCTAGCTATTAGGTTTAAATATATACACTTTCCCCCAGTTTCACAGACAAGGCTTAAACTAGTCTCAGACTAAACTGCATGTTTGAGCTGTCTCAGATGAAAATATCTTGCTCTGACATATCTTAAAACATGTCAGTGTCAT
>JAUMHP010000060.1:1171693-1184929 GCA_032361065.1 Enteromius trimaculatus
TGCAAAGGGTTAAAAATTCAAGGCACAATTTGAATGTAATTTTGGACCCGCCGGCGGGTCCGCAGAGTTTAACAGCATAAACAAGTATAGAAATGACATAAATCATGTTTTTAAGCTGAGACAGAGAGACCAGGGCCTCGTTTATACAGCGTGTGTGTGCTGAGATTGGATCGGAGAGTGTGTGTACGCTAAAAGGTGCTGTATTTAGGATTTTGACCATAATATGTTTGACATTTAAGACACGTGCTAAGGTAACATGCTTATTTATTTGAAACAATGCTTGTTGTTTTGGTTTGTCAAACCCGCCCACCGTCAGCTTACCCTATTGTGTTTGAGAACCCTGGGTTGCCAGTTGTGAAAACACAACGTATTTCATCGTCATTGCGCTGGTTACAGTCGATGTCTTCAATTTGGGAACCTGAGTGTGCGTCGAGTACGAGGGTCCGGGTGAATTTATAACATCAAGATTAAAACGACCAAACAGCTAAAACAAATCTTTATTAAAGTGCATATTATCACTATTATTATATCTGTAAAATTGTTATATTTACTCAATGATCAATAAGATCATAAAATATCATTCTTAATTAATTAGAACAATAAATCAATACATTTAAAGTTAAAGCAGTTAAGCGGTTTACAACCGGGCGCTGACTGTACAGCTGTATAACGTCACCAGCACGTTTAAAAAAGTTATAAATAGTGAATTGTTAAAATGTCACTTTAACAGCAGGACATCTCACATGATCTGAGGATATTTGTTCCTGTCGGTTGTGAGTGAGGATGGATCTGAGCTGAAATAGCTGTTCTATCATGGTCAGGTTAACGTGAGCGGGTCTCTCCTCTTCTGCTGCTCAAACACAGTCTAGTGTTAGTTTGTCAGATTATCTCTCACACACACACACACACACATGCTGGAGGGCTCGTGTTGATGTGTGTAACATGAGGCCGCAGTAATTGAGCGATACATGCGCTACACTGTTATTAAGATGATTCATGTAATTACAGGCTGAAGCAGCAGCAGAGCTGGGTGTGGAGTCCTCTTCATCTTCTCACTGTCCACCACTTCTCTTCCGACAGCAGCTGCTTGTTCTCAGACTTGATTTTATATATTAAATATAAAATAGTTACTATTGAAATAGTTAGCCTCGAACCGCATGTTCTTCAGGAAAACAAGACAAAAGAAAAATGATTGCAAGAAAAATGTATTGGGTTTGTTTTTATATTATTATCTATAGTTTATGGATAACATGTAATAAAACGTTTTGAGAACGGCATGACGTAAACTAGTTATGATTTCTATAGTCACGATTGTGAGATAAAATAGCAATTTTGACTTTTTTTCTCTATTGTGAGTTATAAAGTCAAAATGGCAAGATATAAACTCACAATTCTGACTTTTCAAAATCGATCTTTATATTATGCAATTCTGGAAGAAAAGAATTGTGAGATAAAAAGTGTCAATCATCTTTTTAATTTTAGCTTCAGAAGTGGGCTTCCATAAGTAAACTACTGTCTAAAACATAGTTTGAAGCATATTTGTTTATATTGCGTTTTAACAGCAAACCCGATTATATTAGTGCTCGATTAAACCTGCAACACACACACACACACACACACACACACACACACAAGAAAGGCTCAGCTCAAGGACAATATGTGCGTGTGGCACTATTTGTGCCTTAATGACATCACCTCTCGCATATTTGTGAAATGTGTGAGTGGCATTAAATGAAATCGCTGCAGTACTGAGATGAGACGAAGATGTCCAAGTTAGTACTTAATCACATTCGAAAATAAAACGGCACCTGCGCTAAACCCAACTAAAGCACCAGATCGTTCTGAGGCTTTGAGCTCGTCACATCACAGGTGTAATGCTGCACCACGGTAAAATAGTTTTGAGCTCATGAAATCGTTTCGTGTAAGGAACTGTGTGAACACAAGCCTTGATGACTCGTGATTTGAGTGATCGTTGAGTGTTGATTTCAGTCAGAGACTGCAGGTAAGTGTTTGCGTGGAGGTTTTAACATCTGCACAAGTGATACTCCATTTCTGCATGTATGGGTTTTCTCAGAAGTATTACACAAGACGGTGTTTAGCCTGTGGGCATGATTCATGAAGCTCGTCTGAGACTGATCTGTGTGTTTGTGTGAAGTGAACATCAGGGCAGCAGAGGCTTCACTCTCTCTTTACCTCTCACTTATCTCTCTGGGGTTTTTTTTTTTTTTGACTTGGCGCAGACTTCAAAGTGAAAAGGCCGCTGAAGTTGTTTTTTGTTCAGCTTTTATTAGCATGTCAATGACATTGAGCTTTTGACAGCCAGGTGTGCCGCAGAAGAAAGAGTCTCCATCCGCCTCCGTCATCCACACTCACGCTCGCACACTCGCGCAGGGCCTTTGTCTTCAAACGACGTTTATCTTCAGTCTGGGAGTTTAGTCTTCAAACATGCGTGTTGTGTGCAGGATTAGAGCCTGAAAAGAGTTTTGCATGTTGAGAGGAACGGTCACGGGTGATCATGCACACCTGCGCACGCAGCTTCACGCTTCTTCCGCCTCTTATTTGAACAGCTTTCTGATCTCCTGTTCTTCTGTGCTGCAGATCTGGGACATGAGTGACGACGAGAGCATCTGAAGGACTCCAGTCAAGCTCCTTTAACCGTGAGCACCTCTTCGATTGGCGACCTCATCACACACACAGATCCTTCATCGTATATACTTGTCTTAACCATTCACATGAAATCGCATTATAACTGTCAGAGCTTGTCTATCGACACAGATAATAAACGGATGCCGTGATCTGCTCTAGTCTAGACATCAAGTCCAGTTCTGTCCTGATAATTGAAATGTCATTTATGCACCCTCATATTGTTGGAAAAAAACGTAACTTTCATCTTTGAAACAGAAAAGATATTCTGAAGAATGTTGGCAACCAATCAGTTGATGGTAGCCTTGTTCTTGGCTATCATATGAATTATTTTGTATTTAAAACGATGCGAGGGTGAGTAAACGACAGATGTTCTCAGATCCCCTGCTCGTACGTACAGTTGTTGGGAAGGGATTTCATCGGCCTTATCTTGGGGCATTTCTTCTTCAGCTGCTGAAATGTTCATTAAAAGTGTATTAGATTTATAGGGTTCAGTGCCAGTGCAAACACCTGTGTTATAGATCATTATAAAGTGACAGCACTGAACTCTTGGTTTGTATTCGAGTGAATTCTCATGTGTGTCCTCACACCAGTGTGCTGTAACTAGAAATCTGCCATTTATGCTCATAATAAACAAGGAATATATTCACACACTTCTGAAACGCCTGGTGTCTTATTTGCTTGCTTTTGTCCTGGGATCACAAGAGCCACACTCAGGATCTTTCATGCTTGATTAACTAGTGGAGATGCTACAGCATTTTTTTTAACAAATGCAATGGTTGTTTTCACAAAGAATGAGTCATAAGTCACGGCTGTGGTTTAAGAGCACTTTATTGTTCATTGAGGCTACTTAAAAGTACAAAACAATGGCCTGCCAAAAGTTTGTTTTATTTCAAGGAGAAACAAGGCCATGAAATGAGGGTATAATACAGATTTACAAACCATTAAGAAGCACACTCGAGGTGCGGTGAGAAGTGTTTTAAACGTTGTTGGTTTTGTGTCGTCGTTCTCCTGGAAGCGCACATCAAATAGAAAATCTGGTAGCTCGACTCTCCAGCGACGCTACTGGAGCTCAGCAAGTCGCCGGGACTCGAGTCTGTTTGTTCAATTGTCTCCAGAGACAGTCGAAAGCCTCCGTTCAGAAGTGTCGAGACTCAGTAGCCTTCAGAAATAATACACAAGTGGCTGTTACACTAACGCAGTGTTTTCATAGAATAACTGTGTTCCTGCACTTTAACCTTAAACAGACAAAACCTACAAACAAAAAAGATCAACTTTTTTTCTCTGAGGAAAAAAAAAAAAAACATGATTACAATAAAGGACAAGGGAAAAATTAAATAGCTACATATCATTAATTGTTCCTCAAAAAATACCTACGATTTTTCTCTGTACATTCGTTACGCACAGCGTAATGATGGTCTTATAGTTTCCTATATAAAAACTTTTTTTGTTTTTAAGTGATTTACCTACAGCGTGTAGGGTAACGTGTGTCACAAGCAGAAAGTGAGAAAGTGTCCTACCCAGTAAAGCGGTAGTGAAGTGTGTGTGTGTGTGTGTGTGACGGACCTCAGAAATCCTCGAGGTCTCTTTGCGGTGAATACACGCAGAGCGAGTCGAACCCAGGGCCGGAGGAATGTAAGACGAGCTGGAGCGTCTCCTGTGTCTGCACGCTCTAGTTAGTAGCTATACTGAACAGCAGAAAAAGCACAAGTCCCTGTCGGAGGAATGTTTGTGATTCGGTACAGGCAGACCGCTTCCACAGCTGAGCGCAGAATTAAGAGAGGATGATGATAATGAAGAACAAACGCGCACACACACACACGAAACTAGCTCGACGTTTCCAGCAGATTGTCAACGCTACAGTTGACCTGTCCATAAGCTGCGAATGCTCTTTTTTTCAGTCATGCAAAGCGACAGCATCCTGTACCACGGATTAATAACATACAAAACCAACCGTTAATATATAGATGGCCTGTCCGGAGGCTGATTTCTCTTCTGTATCTGGCAGCTACCACAACGAATATTGAATAGAAAATAATAATATGGAGTACAACTGTACCAGCAGTAAGTTTATCTAGGACTGTTACTGACAAAAATAAAGTCAAATCTGAAGAAAAGGCTAAAAGTATTACGATTGAAATGTCTACGCAATAATAGATACCAGCTATTTTAAAAACATGCACTTATAAGCACTAGCTTAACCCTTAAACCTTTAGTCTACTCTACTAAACCACAGTGCTGGGGAAAAACCCATCCGAAACGAGAAGAATGCCCACGTCTGCCGCAGTCCAGTTGTGTCAGCGCTGGAGAAGCGAGAGCCCAAGCCAGCAAAAAAAAAAAACAACAACAACAACAACAAAAACGGGTTTCCTGTGAACTGCACCGCCTTCTGAACATCCCATCAACACTACACTGACATCCGACTATCCTTAGTGCAAAATCAGTCCAGGCCTTCCGAGAGAGAGAGAGAGAGAGAGACAGGGTGTGATGGAACAATGGCTTCTGGGTAAAAGGTTTGCATCAGCTGTTTCTTTGGTATCTGAGGCAGATGGTTCAATAGTATCTGGCTGATCTTTATCTCAACAAACAGAAAAACTAAAAGAAAAAAAGAAAAGGTATGGGCATCCCATAACACAACAGCCAAGCTAAAAGTATACTAGCATACTTACAAACAAAAGAAAAAGAATCAAAAGCACAACTGAAAGTGAAAGGAGCACCTCCTCGTCTTGCGTTCTTATGTACATAGCTATACATCAGCTCTGCTAAAACATGCATGCTCTGAGAGCGAAGCGGCTGGAAGAAGAGGTGGATGGGCTTCGCTGGTCCTCTTTTCAAGACACGAGGGAAGGGGAGTGATTGTGGTTGACCATGTGGCCGTTGGGCGAGGAGTCTGGGCTCGCCGAGGAGCTGCCCTTGGCCTTGATCTGCAGCCACTTCTCGCCCAGAGCCTTGGCGAAGTGGTCGTCCACTGAGCCTGTGATGGACACCGAGTTAGTCACGGGCTCGGGCTCCTTGTAGTTCTTGCCCAGGCTGCGGCGGAAATGCTCCTCAATGACGGGGTCGCAGGCCGTGTTAGCTGAGGGACACAGAAACACCACTTAGTGCTTTGAAAGTCACAGACAAGACACACTGCTCCGTCCAAAAGCTGCAGCCATTAAAATATCAAAATAAATAAATAAACTACAATATTATTAAATAATTTTGAATTCTCCTCAAATAAAAAGATGAGCCTGCTAAAAATCAATACACAACGATTCAAATGGGTCGAGACTTTAAATGAATGATGATCCAGCTGTGGAGGAGTGTTTAAATGACTCTCTTCTTCTGTTCATCTTGTTAATATGTACTGCATATTAGTGTTCATAAGTGCAGCACTGGGTTTTTTTTAGCAGTAACCAATGCGTCACTGCTTTTAAATAGAAGGATTTTGTATAACTGTCCCATTTATATTTAGCCATAAATCTCATTTTCTGGTAACACTCACAATATGAATGTTAACACTTTTACATGTAACATGTCAAATCTGGATCAAGAATTTCCATTATATTCATAATGTTAATCATTCCATCCCTAATAAAAGATTTAATGGTGCTTAATTCAAGTTACGAAACATGACGTGCTGTTGACCGTTCAATTATAAAACCTTATTATAAAATTATTTATTATTATAAAACAAACCAGAACAACATTAGAAATAGTCTGTTCCTGTATTCCTCCAGTTCTTTTACTGGTCATGTGATTACATGCAACATTTGAGGATTACTTAATTTACTGAATATCTAACAGTTCCCTCTGCAGAGAACATGGCATCTTTATTACATTTATGTGTTAAGGAATAAAGTAACTGGACATGAATGTGTAGCCCACCCACAGACAGCGAGGGTAGTCTGTACTTACAGTTGGAGGGTCTGCGGTAGCTTGAAGTCAGGCCGGGTGAGCAGCCGTTGTGAGACACGGTGCAGTGGGTGAGGTTACAGTTGCGGTTGTTCGCTGGGGCACATGTGATCACAGAGGGACGATTCTACACACACACACACGTACGTGAGTGTCCAAACAAACAAGCACAAGAACAACTGCAAAAAAAAGTGCTTTTACATTTCTCTACACCCAAGAGACCTGCTGTTCATGAGCTGAACTAATAGGTCAACATGGTTTCAGGAAGAGTTCAGGTTCATACAAATGTAAACCTCCTGTTATAATGCTTTGAAGAGCAACACAAGATTCTAAACATTAATATCACGACAAAGCCAAACATACTTAAGCATATGTTTAAATTTAAAAAGGTACAAAGCTTTCTGCTTCCTTTAAAGGGAGAGTTTACCTAAAATGAAAATTATTTACTCAGCCTCATGTTTGTTGACTCAGGTTGACAGACTTTCTTCTGTGGAGCATAAAAGATGATGTTTTGACCAAACAGTTCCATTTCCATTGATTTTCATTATACGGACAACAAATACAAGAGGCCAAAAACACTGTTGGGTTGTCAGCATTATGCAAAAGATCTTTGGTGTTCTGCATTCGGAAGCGTCACAAGTCATGCACGTTTAAAACGACATGAGGCTGAGCAAATGATGGCAGTTTTGGGCTCTGGGGTGGTGCTGGAGTTACCTGCTGGCGCTCGACAGGGCTGACGGTGGGTGAGATGGCGACAGCGCGGGTGGCATCCATGTTTTTGGTCAGTGCGAGAGGCTGGTCCATGGCCAGGCTGGGCATGTGGGCGTACAGGTGACCACTGACGAAACTCATTGGGGAGGCACCGATGCGCTCTATGGGGCTGCGGCTGCGATCACGGGGGTCCTTGCGGTAGTCCCCATTGGCAGGCTTGCCTCTGCAAGACAAACAAAGGAGGGATTGTACTGAGACCCATGTCCAGCGGCACAAACAAGCAGAGCTATTAATGCTGCATTCACCGAGCCTGGCAAGAGCACTCGATAAGAGCGGACTCACAGAGTCGCCTTCGCTCACTTTCAACAGGTCACTTAGTCCACAGGAGGGTCCAATATTTAACCAATCAACTTGAAAACGTAGCTACATCATACAATATTACTCATGAAGTAACTAGTTCTTTACTAACCCTCTAGTTGAAGAAAATTCTACTTCAAGTGCACCACACATGAAGAAAATGTTGCACAAATCACTCGTTGAACTACATCTTGAACAAACTGGTTTAATATGATCAGAAATGATACAACTCAAGTCACTTAAAAAAAAGAAAAGAATATGCAAACATGAAATATTACACATACAGCAGTTTCAGGTTTTAATGTAGTAGGTTTTTCTTTTGTATTATTATTGTGCTGCTTTTCCACCCAGCGATTTAGAGCGCGTCACATCTCTACTGTTATCATTGCCCAATTGTAACATTTAACTTTTTTTTTTTTTTTGTGCAGCAAAACATACAATGTGAATTCATCGATAATATCTGGAATAAATAAATAGGCCAGTCCTAACACAGCTGCTCCATAATCTTGATGGTTTTTAAGCAAATCTCATCTCCAGCTCAACGTTAGCTCAGATGGCTCGCTACAAAAGGCCCTTTCCCACTACCGACCTCCTTTCCTGTTTTTCTTTTCCCCCTTAAAAGAATAGACACACATGCAGCAAAGCCCAGAAGCGCTATTCCACCCTTCCGGAACGATCGGTCTCCTGTTGCCAGTAGAGCGGAGGCCCAGCGAGGGGCCAAGTGCACTATTCAAAAGGCTTCATCTGTGCTTCACAGGAAGAGAACTTAATACCCTTCACCGGGCACACAAGAGAGCTCTAATCAGGTATTTGAAGGAAATGCTTTCAGCGCAGATTTCGTAACCTCAGTTTGGTGACCGTGCTCCACCTTCGGGAGGACAAGCGCTGGAGATTTTGTCGGGTCTCCGTTGTGTGGGCTGCGATCCTTGAAATTACCTGTTACTAGGCAACACGATTGGCAAGCAAAGCATCTGCAAGTAAACTGTTACGTCCACCGGAAACTACTGTCCTCGCAAGAACTAATGGAAAGCTGTGGAGGGAAATCTGTCTTACTGTCAGAATTTACTCTACACAGTCCCTTCCTCCTCAACGGGATCCTCTTTCAGTGTAATACATACGCCGTCCGTGAACACAGAGCGCCCAACTGTCCTCAAGAAGCTGAGAGAGCATGCTGACAGCTACACTGTAGGCCTGAAAGATTACACCATGTGACATTAGACAAGTGACAAACAATGGAAATGCTGCTGTAAATGTGCTCAGCACCAGGGGGACTGCGTTACATTATTACACGAGAGAGAAAAACACTGAGCTACTCAAAATAAAACTTACATTTTTTTAACCGTTTGTGCTCCACTAAACAATTTACAGTAAATTATAAAACATTTCACCAATTTTCATGGGAAGATCTAGGAATCCAAAGCCGCTTTGTTTGTCCTGTACTCCATACACCACCACGCTATTGACAAGACAAGCTTTTGCTGCCGTGGAAGCCCTAGTACAAGGATGCAATGTTGTATATGGTTTAGGCATCATTAATAACAGTTAGGTCAGGAGGGCCACAATAACATTCAGAAAAACCTGCTGAAAGCCTCTTCACACAGGATCCTTTGAAAAGAAACAGCGATGAAGCCCTTTGATGAGATCTTTCAGTTCCTGCTCCTCCTCTCTGATGTTAGCTAAATGCTCTGGCAATAATCCACCGGTGCTTTCAAGACTCTTGCTCCGAGAACAAATGCATTTTTCCATTAAAACAAGAAGCTTTTGTGTGTTTTTATGAAGCCATGCAACAATCACTGAACATACAGTCAAAAGTAGTGTACAGAAATATGCCTACACAAAAACAGAAGCAAGTGCTTTACTGTGACTTCAACACTTCCCCTTTTTTAAGTCTTTTACCGTACTTCAATAAAGTCTGCTCTGAACTCCACTGAAATGATGTGAACTCTGCTAGACTCGCTTCGGTCACAGATGCAGGCCAATAAAACCAGGGACGTTTTCTCATAATTGCATTTCACAGTCATGCGGGAAAACCTCACAGATCTTGGCAGGAAGACTTCTCTCTTATTTCTCCTTTAAGTCACTGGAAGCTCGCCCACAAAGATACAGGAAACATCTGGGAGAAATCAGGGCGAGGAAGGCAGAACCACAGGATACAAACAGTCCGTTCTCTGGAAATGTTACAGAGCCGCCCCGTGAGCAGCGAGAATGATCAGCCATATTTCTAGCATATATATAACAAATCCTTAAAAATGTACTTTTGATCATCAGCCAACCAGTTTATTAATAGTGTGACATGTTTAACTACTGTACCATTTATATTTCTTAATGAATTAATTAGCACCCCATTTGTAAATATGGTTGCTGAAGGAACTAGAACATATTGGCAGGTTGCTTATTTTTGGCTCAGGTTTTTAAACAGGCAGCCAAAAAGGTAAATGGCAGTTTGAGAATTTGGATCCATGAGCACCGTGTGTAATCGGTTCAAACTTCAGACTTCACTGCTTTGACAAATTATAATCCAAACACCAATGAGCCAGTCATGTGTTTGTTTACATATAAAAGTTAGCAGAAAAACATTATTTTATAAAGCCTAACCACACTGGCACGGCCTGCGCATGACTCTTCGTTTGGCTGGCCACGGATGCATGAGAAAGACAGAGTCTCTGAGTTCCCAGCAGGAACACAAGCTGTCGTCGATCGCGCGCTCTGAAACACACTTTTTAGGAAAACATTTACAAAAAATTGGGTGAAATTAAAGTAAAATCATGAATTAGGACTGCTGCATTTCTGATCTGCAAAACATGAAAAAGATAGATCGGTCATTTAGTACAGGAGAGGGACTCTTATTGTTGTTGATGTCGACAGTGGGGCGTCTCCGGTGGGACAGACCGGAGAAAGCTTCCAGAACGCAGTGGGCTGACCGGATAAGAGGCCCTTTGTTTTCATGGCAGCAGTGAAAAACGAGAAAATGGCCCCCACCCTGACACGAAGCCCACTCCACAACAATGTCTCCCTGAGTTTCCAGTTGTACTAGCCTTACGAGGAGGCCTGTATCAGTGTGCTACAAAGCGTTTAGACGACCAGAACAAAACTGTACCATAAACTAACATGTGAACAACCTCCTTTCAGAGAGCTAGAAAAACTGAAAACAACAGAAGATTATAGTGGCACAGAAAGAGAGGTTTCCCAGCCCCCACTGCTTCATTCCCTTCTATAGAGAAACACCCTCATGGAAACCTGAGCCGCGGTGTCCGGTGTCAGCCGCAAACTCCCCACAAAAACAATCAAGAGCGCCTCATTCACCTCCACCCGATGAAAATCACATGTCCTGGAGCAATACAGAGGCACACCAACAACTTCAGTTCAAATGCAAATGTATTCCTGCTCTTGAAAAACAAGGAAACATTTGGCAAAAACTTTCCCAAAACTCCAGGCCTGTCTCCACAATGAGTAAAAAGTAAAAGTAAAAAAAAAAAAAAAAGAGAGAGAGGGATGAAATCACACCAGAATCTTCTGAATGGACATCAATTCAGCTTGAACTTTTTTTACATTTAATTTTTATAATATATAAAATACTCATTATAAATAGAGTTATCCTCTAACCTACATTTGTTTCTGCTGTGGTTTACGGTCAGTTAATACGGTCACTATTAACTGATGTTTACCTCAACAGATGTCATTTAAGTTAGTATGGTAGTTGTTTAGGATTTGGGTAGATACATGTATAAGCCTTCTAAGTAATACACAGCCCATACGTTAACAGGCATGCTAATATTCAACCAGTTAATAGCGAGAATTCTTTTCCTATAATAAAGTGTTACCAGGTTTACTAATAATCAGTCATTTAATGGTTTCCAAAAAAAGAAAAGTGGCAGGTTAACAATACAAATGCTCACACAATCCAGTCCATTTTGCCAAAAAAAAAATAAAATAAAAAAAAAATAATAATAATGGCTTATTAAGGGGAACTGGTTCAGAAGAGATGGTGTACATTGGTGTCCTGCTACTGCTAAACCTCTCAACAGGCAACAAGCTCTGACGGGTTGCCAAAATGAGGATCAAATAGTGTTTATGTATCTGAGAGCAAGAGCGCTGCAAAAGTAAATCCGTTTAAATTTTAAAACAGCCTGTTCTGTTAAACGAGGCCCGAACACAGATCAAATTAAGCTTGTCGTGCTGAGAAGCCTGTTGTGTTGTTCACACTGGCTCATGCACTGCTCCTAATTTACCAAGCAAATTGCAGGTCATAAATTAGCTTGGGCTGCTCTGCTTCGCACCAGTGTGGCTGTTTCTCACTGGGGAGCAGATCTGATGTCCTGCGAATGAGTGCCGCTCTTCATACCGGGGCTGGAATGCAGGGAATGCTCTGCCACGAGGGCATGGCCAGGCGCTGCAAGCGGCCCATGTGCTCCAGCTCTGAATGCCAGAATCTCAGGAATTTCAGCCCTCAGTCTTCAGCACATTCCCAAGCATTCCCTGCGTTCTTTCTGCAGAAACGCCGCCAGCATGGCCCTAAATTCAGCTGAGCACCAAGCTTTCCAAAAAGCACCTGATTGCCAAAGACTCGGTGGAGACGACAAGCTGAAAGCGTCTATCAGTGTGTCAGATGCATCCAAAACCAGGCACATGATGTTAATCGGATCCACTTACAACTGTGCGGCAAACAGCCGGCTCATCTTGGCCACATGCTCGCTGTTACAGTCGATGTCGTCGTCTGCTTGGTCCCCACTGTGCTTCCTCTTGCTGGGGCTGATGGGAGGAGGGCCCGTCCTGTGATTGCTGACTGCAGAGGACAGGGACATGGACGGCATTCTGGACTCGCCTCTCAGAGCAGCCTCACCTGCAGCAAACACAAGAGAGCGGCATTAACACTGACGAGCTTCAGGACAGTCTACCTTTACAGGCTGCGTGAGAAGATCATCTCAAATATAAAACACTGATGGCATAATGAATTAAATACAATCCATAAAGAACACAAAAGTAAAAATTTGTTGAAAATATATCTTGTAACTGTGTTTAATAAAAATAAAATCTGCTTCTGGTACTATTTAAATGTTTCATGTTTCACTTTAATTTCTAGCCTGCATGCTTGATTAATCTACGCTGTGTTAAGTTAATGAATGCTGTGGTGCTTATATGTACAAAAAAAAATAATAATAAAAATCAATCAATTTCAATTGTTTTAAGTACATTCATTTCATTTACATGACTTACAAACACAAGTAAACATCAATGGATTCATTTTGTGCTGCCTGACTGGTTTTGAGTGATATGGTAATTAATAGCACTAACCAGAACATATACACACCAAATGTATTTATATTATATAATACTGTAATATACATACACTTTCAGCTCTCAAGATATCAATACTGGCCATGAAAACCCACACATGAAAGCTCATCAACACAGGCCACTTCTTTGATCTTGATATTCAGATCATAAAACATCACAGAGAAAACCGCAGCGATCACAATAAACTCACTCATCAGCTCTTCCTATGACTTTTCCGCTGAAAAGATTTACAATCAAACGGGTCGCTAGGATCTAAAGCGGCATTACGGCACAGTGCTGTAAGATTCCTCTCAGTACAGTACAAGGGCACTCGGTGCACTTACAGGCACTCTGTAG
>JAUMHP010000060.1:1227546-1238674 GCA_032361065.1 Enteromius trimaculatus
ATTTAAGGAACAAGCGCTCCTCTCCTCGGAAGACCGGTCTCTTCCCCTTGTGCATGCACGCTGGTGTCCTTGTTGGTCCAGGAAGGGAGCGGAGGGAGATTGCTACGCTGCCGGTCTAGAGCTGCACCCGTTAAACGTTGACAACGCATGGAAGGTGAACGCGCAGAGACGCACCCACCTTTGCCCGTGTTGTTGAGTCCCTCTCTGGGATGAGGAGGAGCCGCGAAGGATGATGCCGCTGGAGAAGCCGCCACCTCTCGTCAAAGAGAAGAGTGCGTGCGGCCGCCGGACTCCACCCCTTACCTGGGCCCTTCTCCCTAGAACACTCCCTGGCCTTCACGTACCCCCAGAAGCACAATGAGGACACCAGTTTCCCCTTTTCTTTTAGTTTTGGACACTTTTTTCCCCCTTGGACACTTTATTTTGTTAATTGACGTCTCCGAGGCGTGACGTCACTCCCACTGTGTCTGTCGTTGGCTCCATCACGTGACAATACAAACATACAGGGATTTTTAATTAAAGGGGCATTCTGACTATATTCATCACTCTTTTCAAGATGTGTTTTTGTTTGATTTTTTTGAAGTGAGTGACAGAGTTGCTTTAGCAGTATAAATATTAGATAGAATAAACATTTTCACTGGACTTGAAAAAGTCAGAAAGACAGGAAGACAAAGAGTTCCTCGCCTCGTTCTAATGGATTAGAGCATCAACTGAGCACAGATAAATCATCTAATGACTTCATCAGGCTTGTTCTCATTAAAAACCATTTGAATGTGAAATAATGTGCATTAAATGTGAATCTAGGGCTGAAAAGGCTTGTGGCTTTGGCCTTGTTGATCCCATTTACTTAATGACCAATTGATCATCCTCTGACCTGATGGAGTTTTTGTGCATTGACTCCATGGTGAAGAACCACAGATGTCACTTATTAATGACAAAACTTCACAAAGCCAATAAGCAAGAAATAAATGCCTTTAGATTTTGATTAACTGTGTCTAACTCCTAGCACTGGGTCTGCAGGAACAGATACAGTGAATTTCAAGCATGTTTTATTTATTCAGCATGTGTTTCAAAGTCCTGCCCATTTAAGAGGCTGTCCAATTATCTTCTGGAGAACATCAGTAGTTCAACTAATTACGATGCTATTTGTAGAGATCCTTCTTACCACACTGTTGAGAATTGCAGTAGAGCGATAATTACACACACTTTCTCTTTCTCTCTGCAGCAACTGTTCATAAATGTCATCTTTTACTAGAAATAAAAGACCTTCTGGTATTAGTACAGACACTTGATTCACTAGCAACAATGGCCTCTGCTGTTTCTAAGCAAGAGTTTTAAGCTAAGAATCTATAGTAAAACATGTGTAACTGTAAAAAGTACAATAAATAATAAAAATGCTAAATATTATTCACTGAACAACTAAAAATGATCTGTTTATGTTTCACAATATTTATAAATACTGTAAACTGTATGGTTACAATTTATTTGGAGACTTTACAGAATTACAGTACTATACAATTTATAATGAAAACAGTAAAACGTCATTGTCAGTGTAAAAGACATTGTGTTTGATGCATAACTAGTAGTTAAAATAGTAAAATAATTGTTCTTATTTTTTATTATGGTATTTCATTTTGCTTCGTGTTGTATTCTCTGTGGTTTTGTTATGAGGGTGTTACAATAACAGGCTACTTAAGAGGAATCCCTCATGTGCTCCAAGTGTATTATTAACATGTTATTACAGTGGTTATAACACTTCATTTATCTATCTTTCACTTACACAATGGGTCTTTGTCAGATATTTATTATGCAACTTTAGACAGAAACAATTGCAGTTTGTTCATATTTTGTCTTCCAACAAAGATACACACACATAAAAATAGACAGATATGCTCTGGTGACATGATGGTAACATTCATTAGCACTCTAGTCATAACCACAGGCAAAAAAGTGAACAGACGGTGAGCATGGATAAGACTCTCGTGGGTCTGGTAATTGGAGTCTGCGCTGCAGAAACTCTACACTTGCAAATGTTTCACCTTTAAGAGCACTGTCCTAAAACTGTCATTATAAATTCTGCAGACATTACAGACAGAAAGTGTATGTTCTGCCCTTGTTCTCAAACAGGAGCCCCAGAATCCCTCAATGGTTGATATGGATGCTTTTTGGCAGGTCGCTCTGCAGACATAGTGACTGTCAGCGGCGTTAATTGGCCTCCCATAACAGCATGTACTTTTTAAGGGCACTGATTAGACTGCACTTCAGCTGCTCTGAGCAATTTTATACTCTGCATTGATTGAAATGAATAAAACATAAAAACACAAAGCTAATGGAGCAGCTGTAACAGAACTGAAGGTCTGGTTACATGAGTTAAACACCAATCGCTCCCTAAACTGCTGTGAATGACACCATGGTAACCATAGCAACATTCTGGCATCTAACCGCTATTTCTGACCAAATTAATATCACAGAAACCAAAGACACAGAGCACTCTGTTAAAGTGTTGCCATGTCACCTTATTATAAGCATTTTTAGGCTTGTTGTTTGGGCTTAGCTCCATTATGGAATTGTTAAAGTGGCAGTTGTGGGTCATGATATGTTTATTGCTTCATTTGGTTTTTAAATTTGGTTTTAAAACAGTGTTAACAGTATCAGAAATACTGCGATACTCATTTGTGTTGCCTTAAGACATGATATGTATATTTGCTTGCTGCTAGGATGGAATACTTTGTTTCCTACGTATTCCTATTCAGCATTTTCGTTGTTGTTTATATTTTTGATTGCACTTACTGGTAATTAAAATAATTGCCCCTTGGCTAAGAAGGACATTTTAGTGCAAACTGTCGATTTAAGCAGTGTGCCTCGCTATAGGCTATTGCCTGTGCTTATTTGTCACCAGAGGAGATGGACGGCTGCGTGTGGATGTTTTAATACTTGTTCATAGGTCTGTTGTTTAAATTATTTAAATTATATGGTTTTCCACTCCTATCTCACTGGTAGGTCTTTCAGGGTGACCTGGGGTGGAGAGGTATCTCTCTGGGGTTCCTCAGGGATTGGTTCTTGGACCCCTCCTCTTCTCCACATACACTAGATTGCTGGGTCCCATCATACAGGCGCATGAGTTCTCCTACCACTGCTGGGCTGATGACACACAGCTCTATCTCTCTTTTCAACCAGATGATCCAACGGTAGCTGCACAGATCTCAGGCTGCCTAGCAGACATCTCGGCATGGATGAAAGATCATCCCCTACAGCTCAACCTGGCCAAGACTGAGCTTCTTGTCTTCCCTGCTACACAAACTCTACAGCACGACTTCCAGGTAGGTTCGTCCACAATTACCCCATACCCACAATAACCTCTTCAAAGGATCCAGAATGCAGCAGTCTTCAATGAGCCCAAAAGAGCCCATGTTACACCTCTCTTTATCTCCTTGCACTGGCTCCCAGTTGCAGCTCGCATCAAATTAAAGACACTGAAGCTTGTTTATGGAACAGCCACAGGCTCAGCACCCGCCTACTTCCACTTACTATTACAAATCTACATCCCCTCCAGAAGCCTGAGATCTGTGAATGATCGACTCCTCGTACCAGCACAGAGAGGCTTAAAATCCCTCTCCAGAACGTTCTCCTTCACTGTTCCTGTCTGCTGGGATCATCGTCCCACCCCTATCCCTGGATCAGCTGAAAACTCTTCTCAACGTGACTTGACTTTATCCTGAAAAAACTAAGAACATTTTGTTTCTCTTTACTTCCATTTCTAGCTTGTACTTATTAGAACAATGCCTGAGGCTGGTATTACACGCACTTCCTCTGTCTGTTCGCCACTTTAAGATGAATTGCTTTATATATTTCCCAATTAATGTAATCTTTGCATTGGGTTCTGTGCACTTTGACACTGTATAGAATTGTCGCCATCACTTCTTGTGTGGTTCACACAAAAATGAAACTTCTGTCACAATTTACTGACCCTCAGGTTCTTCCAATCCTGTATGCTGAACGCAGAAGATGATATTTCTTCTTGAAAACAATCTAATGAAAACCTAAAAACATGACAACTGACAGTATCCAGTTACTTGCATTATATTTTTGTCCATACTATAAAAGTGTATTGGGCACCAACACTCTTTAGGATAAATTTTTTGTGTTTTCATCTAAAAAAGAAAAGAAGGAAGAAATCAAACATGTTGGGAACAATTTTGGGGTGAGTAAATTTGTGACTTCCTTACTCCTTTGAATTACTGAGGTGTGTGTACAGACCTAAATGATGAACTGACCCCTGTATTCAGCTGCAGTGTGTACATACTGTAGGTCACTCTAGCATCAGTGACTGTGTTGTTTTTGACTCCTCAGAGTAGTTTAATGCACAGCAGTGATTCTGATGCTTCATCTAGAGCACAGATGAGATCCATGGCTCACTTGGACACTTCCTCTCCTCGTTCACACACACAAACGATGGCAGCTGCCTCTATCAAATGAAAGGATCAAAGGAGTTGACGCTTATTAGTATCCCTCTTTCATCTGCTGTTGGTAAGCTGCAGTGACGCAGAGGAGTCGCTTTCCCGTCTCAGAGTGAAAACTGGGTGGGGAAGTGTGCCCTTTTTGCTGAGGGACGCCCTGCAGCTTAAAACAAGCTCGACGCTGTCTTTATTGCTGCAGGGCTTCAAAGGCACATTTACAAAATGGATAGTTCTACTATGGTCAGTGTGTTAATCTAGTTGTGCTAAAATACAGAACATAGTAACAGCAATGGCACAGTTTAGAACAAGTCATTTGATGTCCATTTTTTTTACATTACATGTACTTCTCCTGAATCGGAATAATAGCAGAGATTAAAGAAGTATATCAGATGTTGCTAAATAAATAAATGAAGTGTGAAATATTCTCATTTTTGAAGATATTTTTCATTTTAAAGGCATTTTTACTCTTTGCTTCCATTTTTACTATAACTGTCAGTCTGTAAAAGACTATCCATCTGTACTCATAGCATGCCTGTTCTGCTCGACTGTGCTGTTTAATCACTGGCTCTTTGGAGATAGCAGTCTAGAGTATTCCAGTACGGCAATGAGCTGAGATCTTCAGTTTTAGCAAAAATCTTTCAGCTTCTGCTGAACTGGCAGCGAACCAGAAATGAAAACCAACAACCTTGCCTCTTTGTTGTTTTTTGATATTTTCCTCTGCCAGCCAGCAGGGAAAAAAAATTACTTAATTACCAAATATTCAGCAGCACTCCTTGAGCAACCCATCAAAGAACCGTGTCAGGAACAGGGCTCACCTGAATGATTAATAACTGCTGTCAGACCGGTGCCTCAACAACTACCGTCCTGTAGCTCTGACATCAGTGGTGATGAAGTGTTTGAGAGACTGGTCAGAGACTTCATCATTGCATCACTACCGGACACACTGGATCCACTACAGTTTGCATACAGACATAACCGCTCCACGGAGGATGCCATCTCACACCTCCTCCACACCACAATAACCCATCTGGACTGTAGAAAAGGGAATTATGTGAAAATGCGTTTGTGGACTGCAGTTTAGCATTCAACACCATAATTCCCTCCACACTCACCTCTAAGTTGGAGGTCCTTGGTCTCAGCACACAGCTGTGCCGATGGATCTCCAACTTCCTGAAGGACAGACCGCAAGCCGTAAGCATGCGTAAACACACCTCGTCAGGCCCCCTGCTGTACTCACTGTACACTTATGACTGTGTGGCCACTTCCAACTCTACCACCATCATTAGGGTTGCTGATGACACTGTTTTGTTAGGTCTGATTTCAGACAACAATGAGACGACCTACATACGGGAGATTATGAGAACCTGGAAAATTGGTGCCAGTGAATAGTCTCCATCTGAACATCAGCAAAACTAAGGATTTGATAGTGGACTTCAGTACGAAGCAGGAGCGGACATACCAGCCGATCACAATCAGCAGAACCCTGCTACCTGGGTGTTCACACCACGCAGGATCTGACATGGTCCTGCCATACCAACATGACAGTGTCTGTACCATCTGAGACGCTTAAGAGACTTTAGACTCTCAGGTGCTTAAGACTTTTTTCTGCAGAACGTACCATCAACACCAAGCTCCCTGACCTGCAGGACATCTACAGCAAGCGGTGCCTGGCCAGGGCCAGGAGGACCTCAGCTCTTTTCTGCGTTCCGCTTCCGCTCCATGAAGGCGAACACAGAGACAACGAGGAGGAGCTTCTTCCAGCGGGCCATCCGGACACTCAAATTCAGACTACCCCACACTTTCACTCCACACAATTTCCACTTTCAATTTGCATTACCTGACCTTCACAGTTGGGAGAAGGCACAACACATGCACACTTTGCACTGACATACACTCTTATTGTGTGTATATATATTTCATATAGTTATATAGCCATATTCTATTTCTATTTTCTTTTTTATTCTTTTATTTTATTGCTAGTTGATTTTTTTATAGTATATTTTTTTTACTGTACTTATGTTTCTATTCTACTTCTATTTTGCTGTTCACTTAAGTGTTTTCTTGATGTGTCGGTTAGTTGGGGCAGTCGTGCAGCACATTTCACTTCATGTGTATGTATGTGAATGTGACAAATAAAAATGTGAAATTTTAAATTTGATTTCTTCGTACTACAGTACAAGAACACTGTATTTACTGTCCACGCATCTTGATCAGTTACAGATGTAGTTATTAGTAGTTAGTTAACTCAGAGGATTTAGATATAAATGTATTGAAATTAAATAATATTAAAGAGATTTTGGCATTAAGTCCACTTTTCAGTTTCAGGGGATTATTTAGCCTTTTTAAAAAAGTATTCTCAAAAAATAAATAAATAAATATACAGAAAAAGAAGTTAGTTACTCTTGTAAAGCTGCAGTGAATGCAGTCAGACTCACTGTAGTTCATGCAGATGTACTGAGATCGCTGAAGCTTCACTGCTCATGTAGACCATCACATGTATGTTCATGTCCTGATGATGACCAGCTGCTGCTTTGATCAGGACTGCTGTGTGTATGTGTGTGTGTCGTAATTTTAAACTCAATATGAGAGCCTTCATATATGGTAAGAGTGCTCTGGACACAAAATGCTTCTTCCCTGGCATCAGTGGGTCTGAAGAGCCTGTGGAACATTTCCATCACACAAAATGTTCTTTAGGCTATTAAAATGCTATTCACGCTTAGACAATAATGTTTCTCTGGGAAACCAGAAATGGCTCTTCTGTGGTATGGCTGTGGAGGTGTGTTGCTCTTGTTCATTGTCATGTGTTGGTCCATGTACTGTCTTTGTTTTTGTTTCCGTTTCTGTTCCACATGTCTCACTTCATTTGTAGTCCTGCCCCCTCATTAGTGTCTGATCCCCTGCCAGCCGTGTATCCCAGATGTTTTGTGTTTCCGTTTGTATTTAACCTGTGTCCCAGTTTCTGCTTGTCAGTTGTTGTATGTTTGTTGAGCTGTGTCTCTGCAGTATCCGGAGTTCCTGTGATTAAATGTTTCTTGTTTCACTAAATTCGAGTCTCCCTGCCTTCTTTCGCCGCGGAGAAGCGAGACCCCCTCATGACATTCGTGATGCAGGCTGCTTCAGAGCTCTGGGAATTTCTTAGTGTTTGCCTGCAGCCGGTCTGTTCGTGAACACACAGCTGCCATCTTGTTTATTTATTTACTTACTCACAAACGCTGACCGAGAAAAAAGCGAATGTGTGATGCTGAAGCGCAGATACTCCTGAGCACAACTCACTTCCACGATGACGATGGTGGTGATGATGATGGTTGCGGAGTGATGTGGGTGGCTGTTGCTATGTGGTTGCTATGCTGTTTTGTTCTTTTCTCTGGTATTCAGTTACTAGGTTGTTTTGATTGGTTACCTGGGTACACTTTGTATTTGCTAAGGTTCTCTGAATGGTTTTCAGTGCTGTGGGTGAGTCCACTTATTCTGGCCTGAAGCAATGCTGGATTGTGTGACATGCTCCCCATGTCAAGTCTACACAGTCATTACAGTATGCAAAACTCTTGCATTATGGGATTGTTTCTGGTCCAAACAGCTTCTGTTTGATGAGACCCATGTGTTTTGCTTTTAATGCTTCCAAAATTAAATCAACCAAATGGTGATATCTGGCACTGGACAACTACTGTTTCTGTTTGTTGTATTGTGCAAAATGATTTGTGCATTGAGGACGCTGTCCTCTATGTTCTCTGAAATCATATTGTGTTTCCTTTAGATGGCAGCATTGCACAGTCAATCTTTGTTTCTGGCCTGCATCCAGCAATGCTATAGACACAGCTGCAGTGCAAACGTCTCTTCTGACCCGTATAGTACGAGAACGTTTTACACTGAGATTGTGTCAGCATGTCGTTCACATTAACTGACAATATCGCATTATGTGCTGAACATTATGCAAAAGCAAACACAGCAAACAAAAAGAGGACACAGATCACACCAGATATTAGCCTTCTTTTTTCTGTTTTCTCTGGCCTGTTTTGCAATTGCTCATCTTTACCCAGTTGTGTGCTCAAAGCAAGCCATCGAATTGCTTTCCCTGTGACTACACACATAACACACAAACACAAGCACGAGAGAGTGAAGGAGAGCATGAATGAGATGCAGAAATGTGTCATACAGGAGTGCAAAACCCGACGATTGGAACACTGCATCAAAACAGCAGCTGTTTGCATTGCTGTGATTTCTCAGCCGCCAGCTCTGCAATTACGCAGTTTATTTGATTGTTTTTCCAGTCGTTAGAGCAGCAGGCCTGTAAATGAGATTGAATTGTTTTTGCATAAACTGATTGAGCAACACTTCAAACATGCATGGAATGATTCACAAAGGCTGTTTTGTCTTTCAGGGCAAAGATATTTCGTGGGAAGAAGGTCCAGGGAGATTATGATGTCAAAGTTGAGCAGGTAAGGCCTCTATTATAGCTTTAGACTTCAGCTTGATCTCATAAATTGTTTCAACAAAACAAGTCCACATACAAGTCTTATTTTTTTGTTAAATTAGAATATCTGAAAGGTGCTTTGAGGATCCAAAAGCGGTTCTTCAATAGCATCACTATGAAAAGATGATTTAGGAACTGTTCTTTTTAACATGGCTGTCAAGAAAGAGGCCAGTCCTAATAGTAAACGCATTACACAAATAGTTAATCCAAAAATGAAAATTGTCGCCTATTACTCACCCTCAGGTTCCTCCAAACCTGTATGACTTTCTTTTGCAATGACGTGTGTGTGATCCAGCTTATGCTGGTAATTGTCCCAACTACATATTTCTCTTCATTCTTCGGTCATTCCTAAATAATTGCATATTCTGGCAAAAAAAAAAAAGAAAGAAAGAAAGCAAGCGACATATAGATTGCTAGTATTTCAGTAGGTTGTACTATATTTTTGCCAGTAACAATTTGTATTACAGTTTTTCTCATTTGCTAAGACACGCTGAGTGAAACTGGGATTCACTTGATCTTCATCATCACATTCTTAGCACAGGAGAAGTCTTCTTTTTCAAATGCCTCAACACTTTTTCATTTGTTTCACACATTTTTCACACCACAGAAAGATCCCAAACTCTATTGGATTCACTGTGTTGAACAAAAGGAAAACTATTAACATTATCTATTAACAGCTGATAGAAAATACTTGCATAATTATGAATATCCAATACACTTGTGTGAAACTTGTTGGTTTTCACTTTATCCCTTTAACATATTCTGTTGATTATAAGTAACATTCCACCTACTTTATATATCTACTAACGCTCAATAGAGTGCTAGCAGAGTATTAGTAGACTTGTAGGGTTAGGGTTAGAATAAGTTGTTATGTACTTGCAAAATTATTTATAGTTAATGTCTTTTGGAAGATCATCACAATAAAGAGTTAGCAGATATTAATTAGAGAGTGTACTAATATTCTAATGAGAGTTAGTTGACATGAAGGGGCAAAACTACATATTGTCAACAGATTGTTCAAAAGGGACCATCAAAATAAAGTGTAGCCAACTTGTTTGCACAACTCTTCAATCAGCAATCAGTCCTCATTCCTCTACAAAAGATGCCACCTCTGTATTGATATTTGCAAACATGGAACAAAGAGGCCATAGGCACGGAAGGAGAGTAAGAGGCCATGTCAGAGGGGCCTGAGGAAGAGGAGTTTGTATGCGTGGAGGAGGAGCTGCAGCAGCAAGAGGACAAAATCTAGCTCAAGTTCCAAATGAAATTCGGGCAACAATTATTGACCATGTCATCATGGATACACCATGCAAGGAGGTATTTCCCTCCATTCAATGCAATGTTGAACCTGTGGCATAATCGGCAAGAACAAATGGACTAAATGTAAAAGATCAAATATATATACTTTTTTTTTTTTTTTTGGTATTTCCACCCATAAGTTTTCTTTGGTAGTTTTTTTTTTTTTTCCAGTATCCATTTGAGTTTGTAAAGTAATATATAGCATATTGATTGCTGTATTTTGTTATCGTGTTATGATTGATTGGAAGAATAAATTAATGTGACCACAAGTTGTGGTGTTTGATGGAAATATTTGCTTGTGTTGCATGTTCTTAATGTTTTGTGAGAGTTAGAGCATTTTGCTAACAAAATGATTTATTTTGGCCATTGAGCTTCAGTTCTATCCTGTGTGTTAACTGTTTTGAAAAAGTGATGTCAGAGTGGGCAAATGTGTTTAAGCAGTCGAGAAAAACTGTAAGCTCCTAAAGGCATAATTGACTTTAGGTCTGTCTTTCACATCACAGCTCAAGATGTGAGTTTGAAGGGCTGCAACAATATATCTGGATATTTTATTACTAATGAATAACCATTCTAGAATTGTTAAGCATATAAAATATGGAACAGCTTCCATAGCCAGTTTTAATGTTTCTGTGTATAAATGTTACTGATCATATTACGTAACACATGAATGTTAACACATGAATGATACGCAGATGAATGTTGAGTCAACATGATGAGAAGGAAGTGAAAAATTATTGTACATGATTCACACCTACTGTTTCAACTGATTAATGTGATCACAGGGCCATTAGTCTGCCTCCTGAATTATGCAATACACATAATTAGCAAATCTAGGTGGTGTTACATTTGTTTTCTTTAGAAAATATAGAGATAAAATGTGTGTCACTTTGTATATTATTCC
>JAUMHP010000060.1:1252099-1264556 GCA_032361065.1 Enteromius trimaculatus
AGGAAAATTGTTGCTAAAATTGTTCACCTGTGTCTCCTTCAGATTGTTATTTTCAGTTATTCTTTGTTTGTTCTTGTTGGTATGCTATTCTTCCTTGTGTTTCCTTCTGAATGATTCTCAACTTTTCTCAGCCTGCAAACATCCCATAACAACAGCAAGGTTAGCTGAGGTTGTCAAATAGTTTGAAACCTAAAATACTTTATTGTTTAAGGGCATGTATTTTTCCTGTTTAAGTAAGGGAAATACAGTATTTTACATCTATTCACGTGCTTACACCACTTGTTGTTTGAGTGTGCTGTTATTTCCTTGAAGCGGTCCTCTCGGACAACTTTATTTGTCTTTGACCCGTTAACATCTTCTACTGTGTTAGGAGTTCACTTTGCCAAGATGAAGGAATGTGGCATTGAATTACACAACGAAAGAGCTAAAACATCTTTTGGTTATAATCGAGTGGGATGGTACACTGATGCCATAGTTGTTTTCTAGTTGATGGATTATGTGGATTTACTGTATTGGCTCAATGAAAGCTACAGGAATCTGCATGTCTTTATAAGCTCATGCCGGTCATGCCATGCCTTATTGTTCAAGAACAAAGACTGGAATGCCAAAGCAGCTCTGACGCACTGAAGCAGGGATACAAACCAGCTCGCTCGATCTCTCAGTCAAACACTTTCAGAGGAATATTTAAACAGATCGGTCTTGTTTTTCAGAAAATCTCAATATTCTTAAAACAAGGCAAATGTACCTGTGAAGCAAAATAATTAAGACTTGTTTTCAGAGAGAACATCTTTAATATCAATGTTTTGACTAGACGTCTTTCACTTGTAAGTAAAAACACTTTCACTTTCGTTTGAGTAAACTATAAGACTGGATAGAGTAGGTTCTCTGAAATCAAATTATGTGTCAAATTAAAAATGTGTGTTCATAATGCTGAATGAACTTGGGTTTCTGACAGTGAATGAAGGTTATAATCCAAAAACAATCCTCAATCATGACTTTTTATTAATGTTCAAAATACACAATTAGGCATATTTTTTTAAAGCCAGAGCTGATTTTTGAACTTTTAATAAACTTTTAATAAAAAGGCTAATAGACATGGCGGATCATTTCAAAATAAAGAAACAGCTCTTTCCTTAATTAGGCAACAATTAAATTTGTTTGACGTATTGCAGCTGACAATACTGTCCAGAAACTAAATCTGTTTTAGATTATGCCAAGTGCTCATGGAATATTACACTGTAACGTTCTTGATAGATTTGTCACAATATCCTGTTGCCCGCCACTTTATACGTTAGCAAAGCTGTGAAAACAACATGAACGGGGGTTAGCAGGACGTACCTATATCAGAGGTGCAGAAGAGCTCCTGAGGGTGTCCTGGAGCACAGCTGCAGCCCTGGACCTGCTCGTTCAGAGCCATGGACCAGAAGAAGAGCAGTGCTAGAGTCACAATCGCAGACATCCTCTCACTCACTAATGATCAGCTGGATGAAATAAGCTTGTCTTGTTCCTCCGTTCGTCTGAAGGGATCTCCTTCTCTCTCCAGGCTCTCTGGGAGTTTTATAGCTTTTATGTCTGGCGGCGGAAAGGACCACCCTTCTAACTAAACAAACCCCACCCTCTACAAACACACACGCGATGACTCTTCATGGACATAACGTTTTTTTTTACTCTACATTCTGTCACCCTACACCTTTTTTCTAAAAGAAAAAAAACCCCTGTTGAATTATTTGGACATAAGCAGTGTCCTCATGAATAATCCTCTTCTGTCATACCCATGTCATTATACAAATGTGTGTCTTCATAAACTACATATGCAAACACACACTCACACTCATGAATGGTGCAGATGCTCGGAGGAGTTTCAGCATATTCATTCAGGTCACACTCATATGAAACACTTCTGTTTAGATGCTCTGTCACACTCAGAATGTCAGATTACAGAAGTCTAATTAGTTTGGTCGTGTTGCGTGTGATTGTTAACGATCAGTCGCTCGAGGGTAGGACATGAAACTCATCTTGTTCACACATGCTTGATTGCTAGACTGGATATGATGGGCCGGATTTGATTATTGTCAGCAACACACCTGTTTCTGAGGCGTAATAAATGACTAACAGTAGATGAAACAATAAAAGTGTTTATTGGCCTCTAACTGGAATTAAGTGGTGTTATTTCATACGCAATGATCAGTTCTTTCTTAAAGTTAGTAACCACTGCAAACATGGATCATGCATATTGTGAAGACAATGACTCTGTGTTTCAGATCTCAATGCCAACATTCCCCGTGGTGGTGAAGATCGGACATGCCCACTCTGGAATGGGAAAGGTATGAGAAAATCTTTGACTGATCATGAAAAAAATGTCTTACTGTATTAATATTTGTTTTGTTAATATTTAATTTAGATTGTAATATTAATTCGACAATTGAATCGATTTTTAATTTCCATTTTAATAGTATGTTAATAATGTTTTTCAAGTGTCTTGTTGAACATGTACTGTATATATTCTGGGCACCAAATTCTGTTGGACTGTGTGGACTGCTGTAAAAGATTCATAATTCATCTTAATTTGCTGCTGATTAATAGTTAGTAAGGCAGTTGTTCAGTTTAGGTATTAGGGATGTAGAATAAGGCTTTCGTGTAGCTAATATTCTAGTAATATGCATAAGCAACTAGTTAAGAGACCCTTAGAATAAATTGTTACCAAATTTGGATACACAAAAATCACATGCTCTGAGCAGACTTTTAAATGTGTTAAAACTTCTTTTTTTTACATAGATATTTCATCCGTGGTAAACAATTTAATGTACTCCAAATTTATTAAGAACAAATTATATTTTAGGCATATGTTTTTGTGAGAAGTTCTCTGCATAAACATACTAATAATCCACACAACTATGACACCCAGTGTCTTAACCATGCCATTGTTTACTTGTGTTCCTTTAAAAGAGCAGATAGTGTAAGTGTTTCACACACTTCACCCAACATATCCATTAATGAGTCTCTGATAACAACACAACATCATAATGGAGCTTTGCCTTGGCAGGTGAAAGTCGACAATCACAATGACTTCCAAGACATCGCGAGTGTTGTGGCCATCACTCAGACCTACACCACCACAGAGCCTTTCATTGAGTCTAAATACGACATCCGGGTCCAGAAGATCGGGTCTGATTACAAAGCGTACATGTAAGTAGAGCTACACCAAGCTGATGGACCCTCCAAACATTCCTGATTCATGAAATGACAATTAATGGGAGCTGAGGCTTTTGAGCTTCAAAAAAGATGCAGAAAATGATCACAAAATATTATATCAAAATTGCTGTCTTTATGATGTCATACAATAGCAAAGCGTAATTTCCTGGTGGATAACGCAAAATGATTTCGATTCACAGGAGAACATCCATCTCTGGCAACTGGAAATCAAACACTGGCTCTGCCATGCTGGAGCAGGTAGCCATGACCGACAAGTGAGTAAGACAGACAGGATGAACTTATCAGTGCAGTCTTTTATGTACAGTATGCTAGCTGTAATGCCATCTTTATGCTGGCGCACTGCTATAATCAACTTTAGTAGATGATGCAAAAATGACAGCAGAAAGGAAGAAGTTAATTCCATAAAAAGCTACTTAAATAAAAAAAAATCACTCTGAAACATGCATGTGTATTAAATGATAGGAAGTAAGGATGCTATAAATTTAATATAGCTGATCCAACTTAAAGTCTGTAATCACTCAGAGGAGCCAAGATATCCGGAGAAAAGCCCTGCATCAGGAAAACAGCTTTAAAAATGCAGTTTTACACACACACACACACACACACACACACACAAAGAGAGAGACAGCCATAACTAGCTAGTCAATTTCTCCACCAATGTGTTGTACTAGTGTAATTAAGCAAGTTAAGTTAAGGCAGCGTTGTGCAGGAAAAACAAAACTGTAATGGATATTACAGACCAGAAAAAGTCTAAGAGTCTAAGTTGTTGATTAAATGAATCAAAACAAGAGAATAACAGACATAGTTCAGTATATGTGACCAACTGACCATGGACCTAAAAAAGCTGAATAATGAATAAGCTTTCCATTTTAGGATAGAAGCATATTTGACTGAGATACTGTACTATTTGAATATCCGGAATCTGAGTGTGCAAAAAAAAAAAAAAAATAGTGAGAAAATCACCTTTAAAGTCCAAATGAACTAACTTAACTATGCATATTACAACAAAGTGTTTGTGGTCGGAGATTTACAAAACATCTTCATGATTTTTACTTAATATCCCAATGATTTTTTGTCATAAAAGAAAAATGTATAATTTTGACCCATACAGTGTCTATTGCTACAAATATACCTGTGCTGCTGATGAATGCTTCCATGCTCCAGAGAAACATATTAGATGAGTTTAAACCACATGTGTAACATCCAGGAGCAGGAAGAAAACAAAATGAGCAGCACTAATTCTGTGAGAATGACAATGAAGCAGATCAGGATGTTGACAGTATGATTTTATAACTCGACGTGAAGCGATCAGAAACCAGGAACAGGGAAAGTGAAAGCTCTTCTGTCTTGCAGATATAAGCTGTGGGTGGACGCCTGTGCAGATGTCTTTGGAGGTCTAGACATCTGTGCCATTAAAGCAATACATGGCAAGGATGGAAAGGACTATATCACTGAGGTGAGAGACCTCTTATGTTATCGTATGTGAGCTGATTGGTGAAGATCAACACCAGACAAAGAGACAGAAATGTGTAATAAGTTAGAAGATTATAGCTATGAGAGGAGGCGCAGACCACAGTGACCGAGTATTGTGCCAGGACACAGACAAATGGGTGCATGCCTTGTGAGGTTTTGCAGAAAACACATAAATCCCAGCCAAATGCATTGTTAGGAATGTGAATCAGACATTGCAATAGTTCTTTGGAAGTTCACTTTTGTGCTCATGCAAGACAAGAACTTAAATGTTTGTGTTCTAAGCATACTCCTAAAGTTTACTATTTCCTGCTAACATCCACACATGCGTAAGCAGTTCGCTTTATACTTGGCATTAAACACCAAATTTGGCCAAATAAAAGTTCATACAATTCTGCCAGAAGCAGCCAGTAAACTCAGTCTCATTAGACAGGCGTCACTGATGTGATGTCAGCTCAGTGATTTTACCACAGTATGTTTTGTTATGACAAAAATAAACGGATTTTAGATATTTTAGAACTCTTTACCAACCTTAAATCAAAACCATTTTAAACAGTATAACTCAGAACAGCCAGACAGGTTTAAAGCCAACAGGTAAATAGGAAAATTATTATTTAAAACATTTTAATTGTTTTTCTTTAGCCGAGAATTCTTTTTGCATTTTTCCTCATTTTGTTCCCCTTCCTTTTCTTTCTTTAGAGACTATTTTGTTTTCTTGTTATTGTCTGTTCAAATGTCAGTTTTGTGGATAATTCGTTTTTTTGTGCTATCTGTATGTTTTTGAATTTAGCAATAGAAAATAAAAAAAAATAAAACCTTTCTCGCAAGATACTTTTCTTTTCCCACGTGAGTCAGTCCAATCAGATGTGACCTCGCCATTTCAACTAATCATAACCCGCCAGAAGCGCAGCCTAATTCCTGTTTACATGGAATAAACCTCCTTACGGATCTGTTACGGATCTGTTGCTATGACAGCAAGTCCTGAATGAGCTTTGAAGAACCGAACAATCCAATGTGAAATCATCAACAATCAAATCTAGCTAACTTAGTTAGCGTGCCGATTCAGCCTCCCGTGGATCCCAATCCGCTGAGTCCCACTCTGGATATAGAATATACCAGAGTTAATTCCGTGGTTCCCAATCCGCATCAGTCGGGTCCCAGTCCCAAATCACGATCTGGGGAGTCGTGTGAGAGTTTGGTTTCATAATTACGGCCAGGAGTGCCGATCCAAACTCCTGCAGATTGTAGTCCACAGTCATCGGGTCTCAGCCCCAAATCACAGTCAGGAGAACCGTTGTCAGTTCCGGTGTCCGAGTCACAGTCAGGAGAACTGATCAAAATCCCTGTGGTACCCGGTCCTCATCTGTTGGGTCCCAGCCCCGAATCAACGTCAGAAGAACCGTTGTCAGGTCCAGTGTCCGAATCACGGTCAGGAGAACCGTTGTCATGTCTGGTGTCCGAATTTCCACCAGGAATGCCGATTGAAATCCCTGCGGTGTCCAGTCAGCAACGTCCGGTCCTAGCCACGAATCCAGACCAGAGTGGTCCCCAAACCATCCCTCCTCGATAACACCTGATGACCCAGGGTCAGTACAGGCGAGAGGCCTCCTCAATCATTTTTTTTGGGGGGGTAGAGGTACCTGGGTCATGATGGGAAGGAGTGGGACGGGGACCGGACTGCCGGTGCTCGACCCTGTTTTCCTTGACTCTGAGCTTAATAGATCATATAAGCATTTGAACCCCAACGCCTACTCTACTCTATCGTGACAGTTATAAAGTAAGACTTGTGAGTTATAAAGTCAGAATTGCGAGATGTAAAATCAGATTTGTGGGTTATAAAATCAGACGGGTAAGATATAAAGTTGCATTGGCGAGCTATAAAGTCTTTATATAGCAGTTGCGACTACTTAACTCGAAATTCTTTATTACTCACAATTATGACTATATAACTCAAAATTGTGCGTTATAAAGTCAGACTTACTAAGTCGCAGTTCTGAGAATGTATTTTTTTCCACTCCTAATAACTTCATGATTCACAATTCTAACTTTATAACTTCCAATTGCAACTTTATATCTTAATATTCTGAGAAAATGAATTCCATGAATTCCTTTCAAAGCAGTACTTCAATAAAAAATATTTGAAGGACACATGAAAATATTTTTTATTGTCTAATAATATTATTATTAGAAATATGGAAGCTGATTTTATAGTTTCATAGTCATGGCCATAAACTTCCATAAAGGCTTCTTACGAAAGAGGAATATATTACTTTAGGTGTGATCTGTGTCTTGTATTTCTGCCATAATTCAATTAAAACTGTCCTGGAGAAGTCCTTGAATAAGCTGTTCAGTGAGTGAAACTTAATGTAATTTTGTCATTAACGTAAATTTGTCACTCCTCCACACATAAAGAAACTGTACGACTTCCAAAAGAAATATATGACTCTGAGGAAACCGTAACCACCGCACACTAATGAACAAAAACTCCTACTGTCTCGTCTGAGACACTGGTGCTCAGGAAGCTGCAGTTCTCTGCGCTGTGGGAGTGTCTTGATCTTACAAGACAATAACACTTCTCAGAAAAAAAAGTGCCTCATTTCCAACGCTTTCAGTAAATTTATTTTCATGTGGCGTCTATCATGGAAGGATGTGGTCATGATTGTTTTCTTCCAGCGGCATGCCACAATGACAAAATCATCTCATCGTCTCCAAAATGGACATTGTTCTTCCTTTAGCTTAGAGATATTTGTCTGTGTCAAGTAATCCAATGTTACATGGTAAACTATCATGGTCAAGGCACAGATTTTTGTTGCTGCAGAAATCTTTTGGCTTTTTATAAGAGAGTATGGCAATGTTGCTATAGAAACTGTTTTCTGATTGAGCACACTGTGAATGAGTGCATCCTCAATGAGAGCCAGAGCAGCACATCACACACTAGCTAGATAGATCTGTGTTAACGCTGTTGTGCTTGGCTGTAGGTGGTGGGCTCGTCGATGCAGTTGATTGGAGATCACCAGCTGGAGGACCGTCAGCTGATTGCTGCCATTGTTCTGGCCAAGATGAACCAAGACTCAGGACGCTCAACAGCTCGATCCCCCCAGAGACCTCCAACCACTGTACAACCTGCACAAGTACGGTCATCACACTCCAGTACTACTAACACCGCTAGAGGCCCACTGTTTACTGAAATAAACATTCAAGGGATATTCCACCCTAAAATTACAGTTTTGTCATTAATCACTTACTCTCATGTTGGCCCAAACTCATTAAAGCTTGTGACTGTCCCTTTGACTTGCAAGAAGTGAACACTGTCAAGGTCCTGAGAAGTACGAAGGACATCGTCTAAATGTGGAAACATCTGCCATCAGTGGTTGAAAAAAGTTGTTAGTTTTGTTTTATTTCCATACAAAAAGTATTCCTGTCACTTCATAACGTCGTGGTTGAAGCACTGATGGGAGATGGAGTATTGTGACAACGTCTTTCATACTTTTCTGGACCTTAACAGTGTATTTGGTAGCACTTTATTTTACAGTCCTGTTCCTCGTGTGCATACTACATTCATATCATAGTAATTACAATAACTAGGTACTAACCCTGAACCCATAAACATATATTTTAGGCTTATCATCATAAACATCTTTTAAATATACTACTTTTTTACTAGGATATTGACAGAATTGAATTTTTTTTTAGGTGAACTGTCCCTTTAAATTTAGAAGCGGTTTCTGTGGCTGTTTTATTCCGTCTGTCTTGTGTCGCCCCCTGGTGTGACATCAGTGTAAATGCACTGAAAACCATTTGAGTGTGCTTGTTTGTGTGTGTGTGTGTCTACAGAGCGCTGCCTTAAAAGAAAGCCTGACTGACCCCAGCAAGACCCTCGGCCAGCGGCCCCCTCCACAAGGTTGTTTACAGTACATTCTCGACTGTAACGGAGTTGCAGTCGGACCAAAACAAGTCCAGGCAAAATGATTTCCACTGCCACAAATCCAGATACATGGTTCAGTCCACAATAAATCGAATGCTCAGTTCACTGCTGCCGGTAGAGGTTAAGATAGTGACAGACGGAGTAGTTTGGAGCTTGTGCTCTTCAGAATCTGCCTCGACTGTGTCGTTCTCCCCTATGAAGTGTTTTCTGTACTGTTCACTTTTCTGTCCTTGTTTGCTTCTGATGGCTGCATTCGTTTCCTTTGTTAGTCGTGTGGTTTCCAGGGTTGTCGCTGCCAGCTAAAGAACAATTCTAACTGTGCCTACGCAAAGTCCAGTGCTGTGGTGTCTCATGTGGTCAAAATGTACTATGAAAGATTGCTGACCTTTTGTACTTTAATTTATTTCAGTAAGGGTAGTTCCTAAGCGTCTAGTTGAGATTTCTCTGCTTGTGCTGTTACATTTGTGTGTGCGTGCTTTATGTGGGATGTTTTTGGTTTGTTTATTTAAATGTAGTGTTTGTGGTTTGCATGAGTGATGTACAAGCAAGCTTGCTGTTGTAAGTCTATGTGTTTAGATGCTGAATACACAACATGTGTATTCAATAACTCTTTGTTTTTGTTTTTTTGTTTGATGTTTTTTATATAAGATGTGTGTTTTTACTATTTCCAGCATGGTTTCTTAAAGAGGTGTCAGACGATAGTTCTTTGGAATTGGTTGGATCTGTCTTAAACATTTGTTTGCTCAAGGTTACCATAAAGATTTTCTTTTAGCCTGATGAACTGTAAACAGATAACCATGAGAAACCAAAAAACTGAATGGTGAATTTTAGGATCAGGTTTAATGAAGGTTTCAGAATAGCAGGCTAGTTTTAGCAGATGAGTCCTTGCTCCCATGACCTCTTGACTGTCAGCTTATGTTATATATCCTTCTGAGCAATACAAAACCTACAGTAGTGAAATGGTCAAAATAGGTGAATCACAAGAATGTGTCGCATTAATATACTACCCCAAAATCAAAAGAGTACAGAAGAACTAAGGAAATTATATCACAGCACTGCCTTTTATATCTGATCATTTAAATTCAAGACACATTTGTAGTAATGCACTAATCAGAACCCAATGAGAATTACCACAAGAATAGCAAATAACCATAAAAAAAAACTCAAAGTAAATGATCTGGATTAAAACAAGAGTTTTTTCTCATTGATTTTGTTGACTTAGACATTCACCCAAATAAGTCTCTTTCAATAATCTTATGACTGTTTACAACCTGATTTGAGTTTTTTTCTCCCTCAGCCATTACTGCGTCATGAATGCAATGCAATTTCATATTATCGCTAGATGTGCCACCTTTAAGCCATTCAGTGGAGTCACTGTTTTTTATGCAAAGACATTCAATTAAATAAGCTAATATAGCGATACAGATTTGGCCTTGACATTTACTAATGCAATATTTGACAAACAATGAGATTTTCCAGTTATAAAGACATGATTCTTAGTGTTCATGGACAAGACTGAATATGTACTGTACAAAAGGGATGTCTGGCGTGTTACCAGTGTAGTGCCTGTTCTGTATATTGATGTTTTTAACTGTTTTATCAACATACAAGATGATATCTATAATGCGCAAGAGGTATCTATGTTCGGAGTTTAAAATATGTCCTTATATTGCATGGGAAATGTTTACTTAAGTATATTTGCATGCATTACCAAAGAGTGGAAAAATATGAAATATTTTTTTGTGTGGAAAAAAAAAATCCTAATGAAATCAATGAATGTACTCATGATTCTTGTGAAGAATCATCTCCATCGCTCTATGCTGATGTAGCGTCCATAGTGTGGTCTGACTTTATACCCATTGACTTGGGTCGATTAGGCTTTGCTGATGTCACTGCCTCTTTAAATCCAGTACTTGGGTTTTACCTGTGATTATTGTCTGATATAGATCTAGTCTTTCCCCCTCATGTCCAAAGTAATAAAGCTCCCATTTTCCAGACTTACTGTTCTGTGTTACTGAATGATATTTTTGTTAGCCTCATTTTAAATGGAATACCCTTTATGAAAGGCATGAGATTCTTCTGATTGTCTCTGTAAACTTTCTAAAGGGTCAAGCCCACTGTCTGTTCGTTTATGGTGAGATATCAAGAAACAGAATTTTTAAACAAACAAGCAAAACCACAAGACACAACTCACTCACTAGATCATTACGTGATTCTCTCTCATACTCAAGAGAACAAAGAATCTCCCTCATTTTACCTGCTCCAGCATGCCTCCCAATTTTCCCCTTATGTGTGTTATCTACTACAGTCTATAAAGAACACTTCTGATTTTGCATAAAACATACAACAAAGTATATCTGAAACAAGGCAAGACAAAACATCCCAATTGTAAACTAAAAGAAATGCGCTCTTTGTTTTAAAGAAGGCGCATGCAGCCTCTGGTCTTGGTTCTTTCGTATGCATGATCTGCTGTTGGGAACCCACAGCTATTACTCTTCACATCCACACCTATGACACTGCTGCAAGCTAACAGTCCTGTCTGCTTGTTTGGAGTAAAAATGTTTTTCTTTTGTTTTGTAGACATGACTATCCTTACCTTGGGCATTACCCTTTGTGTGGTTACTTTGGCCAGTCTTGGGGGCGCCTTAATTTTTGTTTTTAATAAATCATAAATCATGCAAAGTTTCCGGTGCTGGATTTAAAATATTCTTGCAAGCTTCAGCGTGTAAAAATGTTATAATATGATGACTCTCTTTTGTACTAAATCTAGGGGGGGCAGTGAAACCCCAAGACCCACAACCTAAGAGTCAAGAACCTACACCTGAGCCAGTCCCTGCCCAGGAGCCTGTGCCCAAAGCAGGCCCTACCCCAACTCTACCACCCACCACGCAGCAGCCCAAAGCTCAGGTTCAAGCAGCACCTGAACCCACTCCAGGGAAGCCAACAGAACTGCCCCCAAAACCCCAACCTCCCAAGCCCCCAAAGCCTGTGCCTCCAGTTCGGAGGAACTCCAAGCCTCAGATCCAACCCAAACCCCAGACCCCACCTCCCACCAAGGCCCAACCGAAAGTTCAACTGGGCGACCCAATTCAGAATCCTGGGCAAATTCAGCCAGATCCAGTCCCTGCTCAAGAGCAATCCCCAGCCAAAGTTCCTGTTAAACCCCCTTCACCAGCTAAACCTCAGCTCCAGCCTAAACCAGTGCTCAGAGAGCAAGTCAAACCTGAAGCCCGAGCTCAGACCACTGCTCCATCTGAAGCCCCTGTTAGAGCAACTCCTTCCACTGCCCCCACCCCGGCCCCAGCCCCAGCCCAACCTACCCCAGCAAAACCCACCCAATCCCAGCCTCCTGTGGAGGAACAGCCTGCAACCCAGCAGAAGTCCACCCATCCTCTGTTGAAGTAAGCATCTTTTCACTTAAAGATCATTTGGTGCAAGGCATGTCCATTCAGCAGAAAATCGTAATTCCTGGAGGACCATTGTCCTGCAGAGTTTAACCCCAACTCTAATGAAAAACCCCTGAACCAATTAATCAAGGTCCCCAGACTTCCAAACTGACTGGAGCTACTATACATTCTGCAGGACACTGGCCCTATATAAGCAGGACAGGAAACCTGACCTACATTAGGGTGCTCCTCCTTGAAAAGTGGGCTAAATCTCATAAATGCATGCTATAGAAAATCCGCATACTATGCTGGTCTTGGTAATCATTACCTTATAAAGTAAGTAAATATGCCTAAGCTGAAGAAACCATGCAAACTCCATTCTCATTCTCAGTGTATCATGATGTGGTACCCACTAAGCCAGTGGTTTTAAATCCTGGTCCTTGCGGGGGGGGGGGGGGGGGGG
>JAUMHP010000060.1:1305464-1318483 GCA_032361065.1 Enteromius trimaculatus
CAGCTTCCAGAAGAGATCAAATGTTCGAAAACAGTAGCTACGTTTAAATCTAGACTCAAAACTCATCTGTTCAGCTGTGCATTTACTGAATGAGCGCTGTGCTTCATCCCAACCGATTTCTATTTTTAACCGTCTTAAATTTATTTTAAATCAATTTTTAAATCATCTCAAAATCATTTTAATCAATCAGTTGTTTTTTTTAATCATTGTTTTTATGATTGTTCTGCTTATTGTTTTATTATTGCTTTTATGATTATTCTACTCCTTTTATGTAAAGCCCCTTGAATTACCACTGTGTATGAAATGTGCTATATAAATAAACTTGCCTTGCCTTGCCTTACATGTGGTTAATAAATATTAATCAATATATAACTACTCTGTAACAAGGACACCTTAAAATAAAGTGTAACCAAAGACCCCATTAGTTATCATATGTGTTTGGTGTTTGTATTCCTGTTAAACCAGCAATCTCACTTTTATATGACGGATATGGAAAACAACTTTCAGAACGTGTGCTAAATGTATTTATTTCTTTGTTAGTTTTCCTCTTGTCATCATGGGAAAGCTCCAGCTTTTATAAACTGGTTTCCTCCTGAGGCCGGGATGAAGCAGCTCTGTTTTGATGATGATGATGATGATGTGTTTTTGTGCTGTGTCAGCATATCCTTTACTTTGTTACTATTAATCCTCCTGAGGCTGCGTCCTGCCAAGACCCTTCACAGACAATGCCAAGTCCTTTCAGAAAATAGATTTTGCTGCTTTAAGAATCTCTGTAGGAGAGCAGCCAAAGATAGCAGCGGGTTTGTGGAGAATCACTCACGAGTGTTTAATGTGGGAAGAGTGAAAGAATACACCTGCTGCACAGAAACAATACAGACAGCACACAATGCCCCGATCAACACTTTCACAGAGAGAAGCCATTATTTTATTCACAACAGAATATAGATCTCTGTTACAGTTAATCAGACCTGATGTTAGCTGTACTACTGGACGTTCTCCCCGCTCAATCTTTTCTTAAGGTCTTGTTTTTTTCAGCTCTTTGTTGCCTCCGTGACTTTCTCGAGACCTGTAGCAGGCTTTAAATTTAAAATGAGTTCATTTTAGTTGATAAAAGTGTAAATGTTTTTTTTTTTAATGTTCTCTTTGTTCTATTGTGATTAAAAGAAATAAATAAAATAAAAAAATGTGATTTGAAAGACTTTTTATTTTTTCACGTTAAAAAAACTGTCCCAACACTTCCAGAACTCTGTTCGTAGTTTTCAAATGTTTCTCTTATTGTCATTTTATCCTTTTGAAAACATTCCGTGAATATGATCTATATTATATTATCCTAACAAAGCTGGAAAACTCATTTACTCAGCTTTCAGGTGATCTATAAATCTCATTTTCAAAAAACGTGACCCTTATGAATGGCTTTGTGAACCTGGGTCAGATTTCTACAAACATTACCAAAGTGAAGAGAGCGTTTAGCTGGGTTATTCATTTTCATCTGAACAGAGCTGAGAAAAACTACTCACAAATTATCATTCGTTACTGATTCTATATTACACAACAACTGTATTAGTAACACAATTCATGCAATGTTGAAACGCTTACTAAACATGAAATAAAGAAGACTAAGAGAATTAGGGAGGATCAAAAAAAAAAAAACATCAAATAGGAGCATCTTAGCACAAGTCCTAATCAGCTTTTCTCAGTATTTCTGATGCGTATGACATCTTTTACACAGTTGATGTTCTGACAGAAGCTCTCTCCTCTGGATGTGTTATACTAGCTGTCAGTGGAGGTCGGTTGGTAGATCGGTGTCTGGACCGCTCTCAGACGTGTGTGTGGTGCAGGAGTGGCACCGGGCCTGTCGAACAAAGGAAAGGATTTTTAAAGTTGAGTGTGAGCTTGTGAAACTCTTCCAGCCGGTCTGCTCTCCACCCACGAGCAGCGCTCCGTCACTCATCCTCACAGAAAACACTGCAAACAAAGACACTAAAGCTTCTCTGTCAGTGCTTTAGTCCTGTCCGAGGTGTGTGCAGCAGAACACGTATGAAAGCACCCGAAACACACCACTCAACCAATTTAGAAGATATGTCATGTTGTTTTTTTATAAAGAAGCCTCTTCCCCAAGCCTGCATTTATTTCATCCAAAGTATAGCAATACGTTCAGTATTTAGAAAAACTGCTGTCTATCTGAACATATTTGTTCAAAATGTATTCCTGTGATCTCAACGCTACATTTTTAAGGCTATTAGCCTATTGCTCACATATTTGTCATGTTTTCTGATGAAGGGAAAGTTCAGTAGAGCACCATTTACTATTAAACAACATTATAAATGTCTTTATCATCACTTTTGATCAACTGAAAGCTTTCTTGCTAAATAAAAGTATTAATTTCTATAAATATTTCTTTAAAAATTGATGGGTAGTGTATATAGGCCTATATACACTCTAATACGTGTGTGTGTGTGTGTGTGTGTGCAACTGAATGATTGGTATTCAGAAATCATTATAATTGCTCAATTCTAGGGTAATTTTTGATATATTTGTGTTTAATGGCGTATCAATACGTAACACTCGTCTATATTTATATACAACTGCCTACTATATGCCTTCACTTTAAACGTGTATGAATATGTACATTTTATATGTGTGTTTAATACAACAATAAACTGGTCTGTCACAGCATCGGTTTATTTGGGAAACATTGCTCCCTACTGGCTCTTAAAACTAATTACAGGTACTATCATTTGATTAAGTGTGTGTGGGGACATCTGTTTGTAATATGTTTCGTGGTTAAATTTGATTATTAGATATTAGTTACATTGTTTATTTCAATTTCAACTTTTAAGCAAGTAAGTACTCCAGAAACTCGGCGGAACTATCGATGGTGTTTTCCGAAGCGCCTCGGACGATGTTTGCTGCGACACCGCGGCTCACATGTTTCTGCTGGAGTAAGCGCTAGAAACTTGTCCGATGCTGATAATAAATAAGTAATTAATGTTAAATAACCTCCGGGATGTTGTGTCTGGGGTCTGACTGAGCCGTGCTCCATGGCGGAAGCTGTGTTCCAGGCGCCTAAGCGGCGGCCGAGGGTCTACGAGCGGTTTGAAGCTCCGCTGCCCGTGTCTCTGAGCGCGGAGGATGAACAGCACATCATCTTCAGAGCAGAAATCATCGCAGATCACGTCATAGTCACAGATCCTGCTCACATACTGCCTCTGTATCAGAGGGTGAGAGTCATACCATGGTAAATCAGATACTAGACCCAGTACACTTCTTCACAAGTGGTGTGTTTGTGTTTTTGAAGGGTTTCTTTGGTAAAGGAGTGTTCTCCAGATCCAGACCTGAGCACGTGATCTCCCAGAGATGGGAATGTAGGTATGGATAGCAGTGCTGCAGCTCCTGGAAGGATGAAATCCTCAGCTTTCTAACTCTTTGTGTTGTTTCAGACTCTGGAGACAGGTGCCTGCCTGTCATCTCCTCCTCACAGTAAGATCTTGAGATCCAGCACATCTGCTCTTATTCTCATACACTATCAGTTTTTCAACAGTGAGATTATTAATTTTTCTTTTTAAGAATTCCTTTTCTGCTCACCAAGACTGCATTTATTTGATCCAAAAATGCAGAAACAGTGTTAAACTGTATTTCTGTGATGTTCAGCATCATTACTCCAGTCTTCATAGTCGCATGATTTTCAGAAATCATAATATACTGATTTACTGCTCAACAAACATTTTTTATTAATAATATTTAAAAAATTCATGATTCTTTGATGAATAGAAAGATCCAAAGATGACTATTCTTAATAAAATAAATGATTCTGTAACAATTATTAATTTGATCAAGTACCATTCAAAAACCTGGGGTCATAACAGTTTGGGATAGAAATGAAATGAATAAATGATGAAATAAAATAAATTAAGTTAAAAAAAGAAAGCCAAAAATATTTCAGTGTTTTCCTGTCTTTGCTGTGCTGTGCTGAGCAGAAGACACTTCTGTTAGATGATGCAGATGCTGTTTTAATGTGGGACAGGTACCAGCAGCGTCTCGACTGGGCGCGAGCCGCTCTTCTGATGCAGGGGCTGGAGGACCAGTCTGTCAGTGAAGCGTTAGAGACGCTCACTAAACCAGTGGAGCTTGACATCGAGGGCCAGAGCTCTGAGGACAGACGCTGTAGTGACCGGCTGGAGAGTGCGTCGACTGATGCTGGTGGGCCTCGGCGGCAGGGGAACCCTCTCTACGATCCTCTGGCTGCGGTCCGTCCTGGAGAAGATGAAGATCTGCCGATGGACACGTCTCAGTACGTCCTGCTGGAGCTCTCTGAAGACGGCCACAGCGAGAGCTCTACCTCAACGGTAAATACTTCCAGATAACGAAGGGGAAAAGGGTTTACACAGTGACACTTTTGGTATAGAAGCCCGTTTCCGCCACTGAATGAAAAAAACACAAATAAAAATAATAAAAAAAGGATAGGTTCTGAGTCCTAAAGCTGCTTGGACTGAATTCACATTGACCTGGTGTGATTGGTTAGATCCTAGACCATATTTGGTTTTTTTTTCAGTAACTAGTCAGAGCATCTCAAAACCTAATTCCACTTAGTCATTTACAGATGTTTTCATCTAAAATAGGAATCAGCAGTAGTAGCAGTATTATTATAATACAGTTCAGATGTTAATACCTGATTTCACCGTTTGGACAAGCGCAATAACTAAAGTACAATGATTTATTGATTTTTTGTTACGTTAATTGTTTCCAGGCCTAAAAACACCGTGGACATTTGTTCAGTGAATGTATATATAGTTCAGTAATGCACAGATCTTCATCGGCTAGACAAGTCTCTTTGAGAGTACGGTCTCTGTGGAATGACTCGAGTATCCTGACCCAGTGCTATCCAGTATCATTAACAACTGCCTTGGTTTAGACGCATGCACTTGTTTCTGAGCTGAAGGATTGCTCCTGTACTCGTCTCTTCTGTGTTAGGAGCGGAGCAGGCTGGAGTGCAGAAGAAACCCTTTCACCATGATGGAGTATCTGCAGCTGAGTTATGAAGAGGTGAGTGCCTCTGAGCTCTATCCTGAAGCCCTTCTGTTCCCGCTCCTCACGGTGGAGTCGTGCCCCCGCTCTGTGTCTGTCAGCCTTGTGTTGTTTCAGCTGGATGTAGTTGAGTGGCTCCACTGGCTCGAGCCAATCCAAACACCACTGAAGCTGTGAACATCTCTCTTCTGATAACCCAAACTACCGCTCGACCCTATCCCATCGCTCTCCGGCCAGGCGAGCCCTAGAGTCGTGTGGGATGTTGTGTAACTGACGGTTATTTCTGTGTGCTTTACCTCTAACGAGCTGCATGTCTTCCTGTTGCAGGCCTTCTTCCTGGTGTACGCCCTCGGCTGCTTGTCGGTGTGTCACAGCGGGGTGAGTGTTTGTCAGCAGACGTCTGTCAGGTGGCACTTCTTGACTGAAGGCTGTGTGTTTGTGTTCACTGCAGGAAGCTCTGTCGGTCGTGCAGGTTTGGAGCCTGTTTCGTTCGCTGCAGCCCAGCTTCTCCAGCTCCTACGCGGCCTATCACTATTTCCGCAGTAAAGGCTGGGTGCCCAAGTCTGGCATCAAATACGGAGCTGACTTCAGTAAGGATAGATTACCACGTCTCTCAACTTTACACCAACTTTAGCAGGCAATTCCAGTTATGAAAGTTATGAAATTTCTTTTTCATTCACATAGGCTTAGGCTGTAGGTCAGAGTTCACTTGATCAACGTTAAAGAGGTTTTTGGTCCCTCAGATTCAGATTTACTAATACGTGTATCTCGGACAGATATTGTCCTCTCCTAACTCACCAGACATCGGTGGAGAGATGATTTATCCAGCTTCAAATCATGTAAAAGTGTCTTTTCACAAAATTGACCCTTTGACTGTTTCCTGGTCACATGCAGAAAATGAGCTGAATTAGCAACAGTTAAAAAAACTACTACTTCCAACAAATCTGCTTGAGCTTTTTATAAAAAAAAAATATTTTCTGGAAACACTGTGTTGTCTGATCACACAGTTCAGATGTCTCTAGATTATTAAATCAGCACTAGATGATTGTTTTTTTTTTTTTGAGAAACCCATCACAGTGTCATTTTAAATAAAGTCAGATATTTGTTCTTGTTTTAAGCATAAGCTCACTTTCAAGGAAGCATGATCTGACCTTCTGCTCTGATTTAAGACCTTTTTAAGACTTTCATTTGTGGCATAGGCGGAGCGTGAACCAACTCCAAATCTATTAAACACCATATACCCGTCTTTGTAGGCAAGACCCAATCATAGGTGTCATGTAGATTAATAAAACACAGGATTTGTATTGAACGGAATTACAATTTAATTAACAAAATAATAAAAATAAATAGATTTTTCTATAAGGTTTCCATTCCAACAGTGAATTAATTCTATATAGAATGTGATATTATCACTAACTTTAATCTATCGCGAACACTCTCAAAAATCAATAAATACAAATAAATAATAGAGCTAATGATAATAAAACATTTTTTTAAATGTGTTCGATTGCACAATTACGGGTATAACCATCTATTGATGACAGAAAGAGACCTCATCTTTAAAAGGAGTAGCCTTGTTTCTAATGTTAGAAGAAACAGGGATTGCGTGAGATGATGGCCTTGCAGGTGTGCGGCTGTCCTGTGTGTACCATGAGCGCTCAGACTGTCAGAGATCTGCTCGCAAACATTTCAGCACAAGCCGAAGTTATAGGCCCGTGTGTCCTGTATTTCTGCCGACCGAACCAGCCGGAAAAAAATCAGTTTTAAAATAGTGATTTGAATAATATGCAAGTGATGACGTTGGCGATTTTAAATATATAACTGATTGTATAATAGATCAAATTTCTTGCCGGTCGGTTAAAGGCAGGGTATATGATTTTTCCAAAATTAAGTGGTTAAACTGAACGTCCATATGCGCGATACTGAAAAAACGGTTAATATAATACACGGTGTAGCGTGAGCAATCTTACTGTCATAATCGACACTGTCTATTCGTTTTCACCTTGTTGACAACAGACGTAATAGATTTAATTTGTTTGAGCAGGGGCATGTTTGTCCAATTTAGTGGATTTTTTCTCCCAAGGCTAACCTACCCGAGCCTTAGACACGCTCCGCCTGTGATTTGTGGGAAGGCTAATTAAGACCAGCAGAACCTCTGGAATAATTACCCAAAACCCATAGTAGTACATGTGCTTAGTTAATATCACAGGTACGGCCAGTTTCTACACCTTCAAAAAATGACTGGTAATACTCGAGCCTTTATGTATGATGCTTTATAACAGCAGTATTAATGAATCTTATAACGCATTGCATCTCATCAATAACCACAGCTGATACATTATAACACACTACACATATTATAATTATTGACAAGATATAACCTATTACAATGCATACTGTGAATAATTCGAATGCATTATAGCCTTCTCCCTTTATAATGCATTCTACAGAAAGTGTTACCAGAGTCGCTCAAGAGTTAGGAAGCACTGCTCTGTAAACCGGAACGGAAGAATAGCCCAGCGATGTTTTCAGTTTAAACGCACTCTCGTCTGCTGGTGTTTACGGCCTGTCCTGCTGAAACATTTAGGCCTGACCCTGCTTTAACGGAGTCCAGCGGGTGAGAGAGATTTTCCAAGCAGTGTCAGTAACGCTGAAGGAGGACAGCTGAATTATTCAGGCGTATTAAGCATTGCTTTCCTCGCACCCTGATCTCTGTGACTCTGAAACTCAGTCTTGGCTGTGAACTCTCACAGCTATAGAGCTGCCTCTTGTTTGTTTTCTGGACTTCTCATTTGCTTCTCTCTTTCCTAGTGCTCTACCGGAAAGGGCCGCCGTTTTATCATGCAAGGTTTGTTCTGAATCAGTCACTGTCTGCTGCTTTGACCTTGATATTTAATGATGCATATATTTGTCTTGTTTCTTCTCCATTAATCAACAACATGCAATCATAACTCGTCAGCATCCAGAGCCCAGTTCATGCAGTGTTTTCATCTGACTCTGTGTGTGTGTTCAGTTATTCGGTGGTGGTGGACCGGTGTGACGCGTCTCTGCGGCCCTTCAGCTGGAAATCCCTGGCAGCTCTCAGCAGAACCACCGGGAACGTCTCGAAGGTGCGACGCTGTGTTTATACCAAAGCATGGACACTACCTGACACCCACATATTAAGACTGTATATATACGGTGATGGCCAAAATCATTACAGCATGCTGTAAATACTAGTGTTCTCGTCATTCTGGCCAACACTGTACGAAACTGCTTCCGGTACGGCTCTCTAGAAACACCTTTTTAGGCAAGAACAAAATGATATGACAACAGTTTAACAAAGGCATCGTTAGAGAAGCTTTATTTACATATATATGAGTGATTCTGTGAATGTGAAGATGATGAATAATGGAACAAAAATCTAACTGGCTGTAAATATTCATGTAGAAATATATTCAGCCCCCTTGAAGTCAAATTTGGTGCAGAATCGTTTATTCCTGATAAACCTTTATTACAAAATCCTGTGTAATGATATTACTGACATTATGACTTCTAACCTGACAGAGAGCTCTCATAGATGCGGATTTTATAAAGTACTACAGTGTATCTTTATTACAATGCGTTATAATAAAGATATTCATTTATTGCATTCTATCTTTAATCCGTAAAGTACAAATAAAACGTAGCATAATTCTGAAATGGCTAAACGAGAGTTGTAGGTGTGTTTGCTGGATGTGGTTGTGTTGTGTGTGTGCAGGAGCTGATGCTGTGCCTGGTCATCCCTCCGCCAGACCTGACCGAACACATGCTGTCCTCTCCTGAGTGTCTGAAGGGCTTCTCTCTGCAGGTACGACTCTGACTCGGTGTGTTCGGAGATCTTTCTGAGCTGGGCTGGGTCTGGACTGTTGTTCTGTGTGTTGCAGGAGGTCATCGTGAGCAGATGGGTCTCCTCAAGGGAGCGGACCGAGCAGGACGAGATCTAACATTCCTTTTCCATGTTTATTTTGCCTCACTGCTATTTATTTTTCCATGTTTAAAGAGTGTTCAGCAATAAATACACACACATAGGAGAAGATCGGTGTGTTTTCTCTTGAGTCACATTCAGATCCTGAGCTAAATCATATTCTGTGTTTAATAAAACATGCTTGACCCTCTAATACAATAGCGTGCTCTACTCGGTTTATAAAAACCATCAAAATAACCCTTGATCCGTTAACACTTGCACTCTTTACAATACTTTCTTCTAATACTAGTATTCTCTGTTCGGTTTGCTTTCGTTTCAAAGTAATCCTCGAACACTAACTCAATTCTTCACACTTTTCAACACTAGCATTCTCGCTTGTCTAGACCTGTTTCCTTTATAGTTATTAAAATAAAAAAAACCCTCACTAGTGTGCTCTTTTCTTGGCTTTAATTGCTCGATGTCCTCATTTGTAAGTCACTTTTAATAGAAGTCTAGGCTAAATGATTAAATGCGACCCTGGAGCACAAAACCAGTCGTAAAGGTCCGTTTATTTAGACTGAGAGATGCACGTTGTCTAATAAATAATGGGTGCAAAGAATGTCCAGAAGGAGATTGACTAAATATCTTTAATGAAAATGATCTTTACTTTATATCCGAATGATTTTTGGCATAAAAGAAAAATGAATAACTTTTGTCCTCCGCTACAAATATGTGCTGCTGACGACTGATTTTGTGCTCTGGAGACATAGATATAAAGCAAAACATCTGTAAAGGTGTTATTATAGTGGATAAGAATACAGATTGACGGCTCGTTCAGGCATCGTTCGTTCACCTTCATGTGTAAGGGACTGAGGAAAGTCAGATTAGGAGGGTCTCTCAGATGTTCTTGCTGTCCTCGTCCTCGCTCGGACCCTCGTGTGAGTTTCTGCGCGGACTGTCGACGATGTAGAAGTGGTTCTGGGAGATCTCCCGGCACAGCATCATGTACTTGGAAGCCCGTTTGATCCGCGGAAGCACAAAGGAGCGTGTGAACTCGTCTTTGCTCAGCGCTCGCTTCGACTGCGTGGCCAGGACACAGTTGATGAACATCAGAGAGTAGCTGTAGCAGTTGTGGCTTTCCTCGTTAAAGCTGAAAAACAAAGCAAGCACGTTTAGGACCCTCTGGACGCCGGGTCAGACTCTGTGGATGTGTTGGCTCACCTTTGCCAGGACGGGTCCCAGGTCTGAACGGAGGAGAACTTCTCCAGATACTGGTCCCACTGGCTCATCAGGCTGAACATGTCGGGCTGGACCAGCGGCACACACAGACAGCGCTCCCAGCCCTCGAGCTCTCGCTGGACACCCGACCGGGTGTAGTTATACACTACTCCTGTGTGCACAACAGCAGTTAACACTTGTTTTATTTAGGTTTGGTTTCGGTTTTTAGCAAAATTCTGAGAAAACTGAAGAAATGCATGCACTGCAGCTAAAACAAACCTGTTAAATTTACTGTAAAAACATCCGTGGGTACAGGAAACTCACTTTAACACACTGACCCCCGGGTTCACAGACCAGGCTTAAACGTAGCCCTAGATTAAATATAAATCTGAGCTGTTTCAACTGGAAGAAACTCGCACTGACTGATCTTCAAACATGTTTAGTTGTAAGACGCACACCAGTAATGCTTTCTTCAGGCGTGTTTATAAAATTACTCAAGTGTCCTAACTGAACTGTGGCCTAATCCTGGCTTAGGCTAAACCCTGTCTGTGAAACTGAGAGTTTCAGACTTTACAGGACAGCATGAGAAACCATCCACTGCAGGCACTTCTGGAAATACATGTTTGCTGTAAATTAAAAGCTTACTCATATTGCTTAGAAAAGCAGTTTAAGCTACACTAGTATTACTAGTAACACTAGTATTTTAGCAGCTTAAATTAACAGTAGCTTTATTGCAGTTAATTCTATCTTCTGCGGTTAACAATCTGTATTGCATGGAGTAAATACTAGTGTTCTCATCCTGTAGATCTGTCTGCGATGGTAATGTAGTTGCACTCAGACATTCTTATTCATGTCAGAATGACTGGAGTGTACAGTAGCCTACCGTTCGTGTTGGTGATTCCTGTGTGTAGATCAGATCTGCCATCGAAGTCCCTGAGAAAACCAAGAACAGCTCGGTCCAGTGTAATGTTCACAAGCTGGTTTCTTCCTGAGCTGAGTGAGGTCTTACCTGAGCGCTCCCTCCTCGCTGGAGGAGACCAGGAAAGCACAGGGTTCTTTGTGTCCATTACTGAAGGGGCTCGGGACGCTGACTGGTGCCTCCTCCAGCCGCTTCCCACTGAAGCTCACGCCGCACTCGGGACACTGATCCGGCACGAAGAAGCAGTAGATGTCCTTGTCACAGTGACTGAATCTGATGACGCTCTTGTGATCCATCTGGAGAGCAGAGAGCGGCCGTCTGACCGAGTCCAGCGAGCAGCTGCTGTGTGTCATGGACCGATCCGGTTTCAGAAAACACTACACCTGTGGAACAGAAGGATCTGTTTGCAGCTTCATTAATGTTCATCAGGCGAGTGAAGACAAACAGACACGCACAACCAGGGCATTCAGGGGCCTATATATTTGCACACATTTAGAGTAGAGTCTTAAAGACTGTGTCGATTATTTTTCTGTGGAGCAAAAGTTAAATGTGTTCAGAAAAGTTATGATATAACAATACGTTATAAACCAACCCTGCTGAGGAAATATTATGAAGTATATTTACTGAATAATCCACTATTTTGTAGATGCAATTACACTTTAATGAAACATAAATATATATCACGTTTGCATAGAACATACATGTAATATGATTTTATATAGTATCATACATTTTAAGGCCCTGTATCATTCAGTCCCAGAGATATTGGCTCCATGTCCGAATGACTGAATCCTGCCCGTGTGAATTTATGCCAGATATGCAAATAACATCAGTAAGCCAGGGTTTATTAATGCGTATGAGATAGCAGTGTGAAACACAATAACTTGGGATCAGAATCACCCAGTTTACATCATTTCAAGTGTGACAGACCGTACAGGCTTCAAAGTTTAAGGTGATTCCACCATATTCCCATAGCAGTGGATATTACGTCTTTATGTTAGACACAATGATGAGTTCAGGAAGAAGTGTGAAGCGGAGTATCAGCGATGAAAAATCCATGCTGTAATACAGCGTGATAGATGCTGATGTAGAGCGACGCCGTCTTCATCCTGGGTACGACATGAGATCCTGTGAACTGGTCTCGGCTCAGAGACACCTTCCCGTCCAGCGAGCGCATGTGGTTTATGAAGGTCAGAGCGAATCCATAGCAGCACGACCCAAACTCCCTCTCCTCAGCAAACCTGCAGGTGAACAAACATGAGCTCACTCTTCTAGACACCTCTGGCACGCTGAGGATCCTCTGATTGTGTGAGGACTGCCGTACCGCTCTGGAGCCCACTGTGGCAGAGCAGAGAAGCGCTCCAGCTCTCTATCCCATGATTCCCTGAGCTGCTGTGTCCACTCTGGGCAGAGCTGTATGCAGACACAGTGTTCCCAGCCACGCTCGTCCCTCCGGACCCCCGACAGCGTGTAGTTATAGACCAGACCTTCAGACACAAAGCACAGCTGAAACACAGCACCACAACAGACAGTATGATGACCACAGCTGGACCGTACCTTCTGAGTCCGACAGCCCTACGTGCATCTCTGTGTCCTGCCATTCTCTGCCGAATAAACAAAGTACAGTGTTAGAGCAATAATACATCCCTCTCTCATAATCACAGTCTATTGGCTATAGTTTAGATATCGAACCCAGATCTGGATGTCAGGGTGCTTTAAGAGAAAGTGAATCAGTTTCAGTACACGACAATACAGATACAGCTCAACAAATACCAACACTTCATTGTGTTCAGTCTGTGGTGGACAAAGATTACACTAGCAATGAAGAAAAAAACGCCAGTCTGTGTGTCTGAATACACTCACTCACTCCTGTAGTGTGTCCATGTGTTCTGGGGTCTCTTCATAGGTGTAATGGTGTTTCTACTGTACAGA
>JAUMHP010000060.1:1324838-1335741 GCA_032361065.1 Enteromius trimaculatus
ACTACACACTTGTGAAACTAAACACTTGACATTCTTAAAGGCTGCCACCATTAGATCCTGATTTAAAAGACCCACATGTTTTCCCTTGATTTAAAAGACGTGTCAATCAGTGATGTATAAAAAGTACCAAACTGAGCTCTTACCCATAAGAAGATATTGCAGGCAGATACAAACACACCGATGCATGTAAAACATCTCTGGTCATTCATGACTACTTGAGACGAAATGGCAATGTTACTTCCTAATTCATTAGTGCAATGTTGTCACAAATGAAACACAGTACAATATTGTCAGAAAATGCTTTTTGCGAATTGAAAAAGCTAGTTTAATATACTCTTAAGGAGGCATTGTGATATATAAATGAATGCAAAATATTAAATATCAATGTCCATGTGACGTTGACAAAATAATCTCAATCCAAAAGGGTTGCATTTTTAAAATCGCCCAGTTTATAAAAAAAACCCAAAACATACATTTAAACAAAATAGTATGAAATGAAAGTAAAACGTTAAGTAACCCATCATGGCAGCCGTAAGGAAAGAGTACAGTTAACACACTGTATTCAAACCAATTTACCCAAGCAAACGATTTAATAACCAATTCTTTAAATCCTAAAAACACTTTAAAAACATTGGCAACATTTCTTAGGATCGTGGCTGCTGATACAATGCTGGGAATTCAGGTCATTAAAATCAGTGGAGAACGAGATATTCCCGGTCAATACGGATGAAAGGGAAGGCCAGGAACTCCCTTCTGGTCATTTCAACATATTCATCACTGCTCTCGACTAGCTATAAAAAGTAGAAATATTGATGAAAGTGCCACAGTTACAAAAGAGTTACATAACTAACAGGAAGATTAAGTCAGTGGCAGTGGACCTTAGTCTGGCCAGACGACACATTTATCACAACTGGAATGAGAAAGAGCAAAATATATCCTCTGTCTAGCCCTCACAGCTTTGTTTTGCATCAGTTAATATCTTCGCTAGAGAAGGTCTACAGGCCACCGAAGCATACAGTAGAAAACCTCTGCGGACATATAAACGTGTCACATACATGTGCAACCCTAACAGCTGGTCTTTGTGTCAGCGGCTTGGTTTGTTGTTTATCTCAGAGGTGTTGCGCTAGGAAGCCCTGCCCATTGTGAAATCTCATTGGTCCAAAGTCTTGCTACACATAACTGCACATGAAGCATCTGATTGTGTGAGACTGTTTCCTTACTGTAAACTTCATGCTGTTCACCACACTGGGTTGCCTTTTCTTGTCAAGTCTAAATTGATTAGAAAGTAATTTTATCTGTATGTAATTTTTTAAAAATGTGTGACAATTTTGTTCTTGGCAATCACGCCCTATGTCTTCACAGTTACTCTTTTGAGGGTCTTTTCTAACCCATTTTATTGTATCCTCCGTGTCTCCGTTTATATAACTGCGTGAGTGGTAAGAACCAAAGCTGATTTTATTGCTTTCTGAACACAGTCATCAACACCCACAGCCCCAGCTCTCATTGGTCACATCCTTGCTGTTGAGTTTAAAGCTGTCCGTTACATTTTCGGTGAACATGGGCCCGCCATGTCTCAGAATGAGCTCAATGGCCATTTTGTTGAATGCCTCTTCCACGTTGCTGGAGTCCTTGGCTGAAGTCTCAATGGCGCTAACAAAATCCAGCTGGTGAGCCATGGTCTGTGCGTCCTCAAGATGAACTTCACGTGAGTCAGTCAAGTCCGATTTGTTACCTGGAGGGCAAAAGGAAGCATTCAACTAATAGTGAACCAATAGTTCCCATTAAAATGAGATATTTTGCTGAAAATGTTCTCACTCTCAGGGCAGAATAGGTGCTGCCAGAATCCTAACAGCTGACAAGATGCTAACACTTTATTTTAAGCTGTCATAATACAGAGTATTTACCTAGTGAGTACTTAGTAGTAGCTGTTGTACTTGCATGAAATAAAATGTACTTATCATGTAACTAAGTAATGATGGAGATGTAACAGGCTGCTACTGTTACACATTTGTTTACAGACGAGTCTGTTACACAGATACTTATGAAACCAAAACATTGTCACACACGTGTTGCAGACTTTAGTACACAGGCATAAGCTACTTATAATAAAGTGTAGAGTGTACTTAAGTGTAGGTATCTGTGTAACAGGCTTGGTGTGTAACATGTGTGTAACAGTAGCTGTTACATCTCCATCATTACAAACTGCAATTAAAGCCTGCTCCATAACTTAGTTACATTTTATTTCATGTAAGTCCAATGGCTGCCACTAAGTACCTAATTAGCTAATCACTCTGTATTACGACAGCTTAAAATAAAGTGTTACCAAAACACAAAGACGTTTTGGAATGTTTTACTACTAAACACATAATTTGTGGATATATTTTTCACCCAATTTAGCCAAAAATATTTTTTCACCACAGGAAACGTTCTTAAGGATTTTGGAAGTGATGGTTGAAGTTAATACCGATGGTCTGGAGATCTGTGAATTATTGTGAGGTTTCATCAGCTGTTTAGACTCTTGTTCTGATGGCACCCATTCCCAGCCATTGCTGAGATACTGCTGCAATTCCTAGTACATTACTTCAAATTTGATAAAGAAACAAATGTATCTACATTTTGGATGGCCTGAGGATGAGAACATTTTCAGTCAAGTTTACATCTAGCCTATATCTTACAATTAATAAAGGAAACTCTAGCTTTGCGCTCACCAATTAAAAGAGATACAATGTTGGAGCCACCGTATTTCTTCACATCCTCCATCCACTTGGGCACAGACATGAACGAGGCTCTCTTTGTGATGTCATAAGTGATGATGGCACCATTAGCGCTGCGGTAGTAACTCTGTGTGATCGTACGAAACCGCTCCTGTCCGGCTGTGTCCCAAATCTGTAACTATACCACAAAATATTGACATTTTGATTGTGTTGTACCACTAATGCTGCACCCAGTCTATATTAGGTGTCTTTAAAGATAATGTACTTGTGTTGGAGGTCGATACAGTGTAATTATTGTACACATGTTGCTACATTATAAATAACTCGCTAATTAATCACATAACTTCTCACTAGTGAATGTTTGCTGTTGTTTATTGTAGATGGGAAATTTGAGTTGTGCTAAACTGTCAGTAAAAGGAGTTGTCTCCGCTTAGAAAGCCATATTTTTCAACTTCAATTGATTAATAATAAATATCTGTATGTCGTTCATATATTAATTGAATATCTTGTGTTCTACAGAAGAAAGAAATGCACACAGGTTTGGAACTTTAAGGTGCTAAAGACAGAAGGAAATATTAAATATACATCTGGATGAATGAAAAGCTAAACAGATTTGGCCTTTAACCTGATCAAAAGCAAATTCTTCCTTGATTGAACCTAGAATTAGTCCAGAATCTTAAATAGTTTTTCTTAATTTCGTTTTTTTAACCCAAAATGACAACGCAAGACATAAATCAGACAATCAATCAATCAATTCACAGTCCAAACCATCTTTATGCATCCATCACAGAGTCTGACAGCTTCTCATATGTATTACACAAAGGGCAAGTAATCATGGCACGTCCAAGACAATAGTGAACACAATCTCAACACAGACAATAAAAAGTGCTGATGTTTGCTGAATCAGCCGATGAGACAGTGAGATTTCACAATGAAGTCCCATTCTGGCTGAGCTGGCATCCATCAGCCTGCTGTCACAGCACCAGGAACTACCAAATACTCTTCACTTAACGACAACTAACGTGTAACATGCAGAATAAAGCACCTTTCCTATGCTCAAAAACATGCCCCAGCAAGCATCACAAAACAACAGAAACTACATAGGGAGTTGAGATGTTAGCCCAGTGGACAGGCTCCGGTCCAGCAGAACCCAGTGTCTGTGTTTTCTCTTGAGCTGATGAATGTTCCAGAAGGGTTCCAGAGGATACACGACTCAATGGACTCCACAGACGCATTCATTTAGACTTTGTTTACAGCTTAACAACCTTCTTGGCTATTGCATAACCGTGCAGTGACACCGTGTGCCAACTTTAAACCCTAAACCCTATCGACACGCTTCACTGCACTTTCACTTTTATTTGTCCACGTCATAAGTGCCAGCGCCGAAAGGAAACGCTCTTAAAATGGTTACAAAGAAAAATGTATGAATGTCACGACAGCTATAATGATTACACGTCTGTGTAAAACCGTGATGTGTTAGTCACTCTCAGTTTCTTTAGCAGTAAAGCCCAAATAAATGCGATATGGCGTACAGTAATAACAAGAACTGCATCGTTATAAAGGCCATTTCTGCTACAAAACGTGATCACCATATTAAGAGGCTGCTGGCAGTATTTTATGAGGAAATTTAGCGACTTGTGAAGATCACAGTTATGACCATAAAACACGTCTATAATGAGAGCAGACTAACCTTCACTCTCTTCCCATTTATTTCCAGAGTCTTCATGGTGAAGTCCACACCGATCGTGTTCCCCTGTTTTTCGATGAATATGCCGGTCTTGAAGCGCTGAACCACGCAGGTTTTGCCGACACCGACATCTCCAACGAGAACTATTTTGAAGACTAAATCGTAGCTGTCGTCGGAGTCCAGCAGGGACATCGCTGAGCAGAAAGAGCTGTGGCTGATGGAGGAGGAGACGGAGCACTGCACCTGCGCTGCTGTAGGACTGCTTTACCATGGTAAACACACAGAACAACGAGCTCGTCACATTCCGCACATGTTCAGCTCTTACCAGCGACAAACTACAGCAGCCACATCATAACAAACAGCGACGCCGCGGGCGGGGTTTTTGACGTCAGCCTGGAGACAGCCAATCACGGACTTTGTTTTTGCTCACGTTGCCACGCGGCAAGGCGTTTCAAACGTCTCTCACATTTGTATCCCCTAAAATAGTAAAAATACATTTAAAGCGACTGTATTAGTTATAGAGAGGGGCACGTTTCCTCTCAGAACAAAATTTATTATTGTTATTATTATTATTGTTGTTTTTGTTGTTGCTAATCTCCATGTAACTTATTAGTACACAAAAGGCATTGCTTTTAATTAGATTTATAAAATGCCTAATCGTATACATATATTTTATAATTACCGTTGCAATAAACGTTTATGCTTTGAAATAATTTGGATTTCTGCGATGACAGGGTACTCATAAATGTTTCTGTAAAAACAGTTTCAGCGATTAATATAAATTGGTTTTGGCTATAATAATTAGCTTTACATCCTTCATGCACACCTGAGGAGCTAATTTTGTATTTTTACATCGCATATGAAACCCCAAACAGCTCAGTGGGGAAATTAAAGAGATATTCTAATAATATATCTAATAATATTTAGGGCCTTATTAGATTCTTAAGGTAAACCAAAAGTACTTTCCTTCTCATCCTTCTGTATTTTATTTGTTCTGGGGAAAAAAAAAAACTTTTGGTGCATTTACTAAGTGCTTTGAGGCTAACTATATGTTCAACTTTTACTGACATTTAAATTAATAATAATTGATCATGATGACTACATAATCTTATCCCAGCAATAATTTCTAATTTCTTATGTAATAAAAAATAAAACTACTCATGACTACGCATGTGTTTGCGACTCATCGTGACGTAGGGAAAGCAAGGCGGAAGTGACGACAGAGGCGCCTAAAGTTTAAATTTGCTTCAGTTGACGGCTCGGGTTTCACGCGTAAACTTGGTTAGTACAATAGTTTGGTATTATTTGTAGAGTTTCAGTAATGTCGGACCAGCAATGCGAGAAAGATGGTAATCTAACGTTAATTCTGTATCATTGAGTTCCTCGTGTCGGAGTTTTATAATGTCCCGTGTATGATGTTCGTCACAGGGTTAGACAGGCGCTAATGTCGACGCCTTTGTAAACAGTGTCTGTCTTACGCGTGTGCTGACGATAGATCTGGTAATCTAATTTGTTTTGGCTGGCAGACATGGCTGAAAACACTTTCCCGGTGTACAAGGTGGACGCGATCGTGCAGTTCTACCGGACCGAGGTGCTGATCGGACAAGAGGCCAAGCACTTCACCAAGAATGATGTCACTCCGAACCCGAAGGTGCTGAATACTCAGCTGCGCATCCACTGAACTGCTCCGGGTTTCCTCGCTCCTAGAAAACGAAGAATAAGACAAACTTTACAGCCACCGGGGAACTTAATTATTAAAAATGGCATACATTTAAAGAATGTTTTTGTTTTGCAGGCTGAATCCATTCAGAGACTCTACATGCGGGTTTTGCAGCTTCTTTTTCGCTTCAGACCTGAGTGCCATTATGCTGTAAGTGTAGCTCATTTGCATCATGTTGCTTTTTCAGATCAGAACTCATTCTGGATTGTTTCCAACAGGTGCCCTTGTCTGAGAACGTCCAGCACCCCATGCTGTATGAGGGGGTGACACCAGTCATGAGTGTTTACATGCGCATGTGAGGGTTTATCACCAGAGAATTCATGTTTTATTCAGAGTACTTGAACACTCAGTATATTTGGTGTATGTGTGCATGTATTCCTCAGTTTTTTGATATTTACACTTCTTTTAGGTGCCAGTTCCTACCGCTTTGTCATGTGTTTGATTTTTCTCTGAATGACTTGCTCAACCCCAGTAAGTAGCTTTGGTTTTCTCTGTCAGTGTGTTATTTCCCCCTTGCTGCCCCAGTGTGGACTTATCTTTTGTTTGTTCCCGATAACCCCCCCCCCCCCTTTGTGTAATACAAACATGATTCCTGATGTCTTGCCAAATAGTTCACCCCCAAATATTTATTTTGAAGACATTCAAGCTGTCATGAGAGTAACTGTAGTATAAGTTTATATTATTTCATTTCATGTTTCATGACTATTTAATGTTGAAAAGTGATGTAGAGCTAAATTATTTGTAACCCTTTTAACAGAGAGCAAGCGAACAATCATTATACTGAGTGCAATCCAAAATTTCCTGCACTTCAGAAAGCAGAGGCTGGAACTAACTGCTGCCCATCAGCAAAGTTTTGTAAGCTGCAGTTTTGTGTTTGTTTTTGTTACATATATATATATATATAAAATAATGTTCATGATCACTTGAAGTGCTGATCTTTCCTTTGTACATTTGCAAATTACACAATGATTTACACAAAATCAAATCCATCTTTTCATTTATTTATTTTTTTAAAACAGCGGTCTGATATGGACAGACTCCAGGCGTACACAAGAGAAATAAAGGAAGCGGAGAGAAAGATTGAGAAACTGACGTAAGTGTTTTTTTGTTTTTGTTTGTTTTGTTTTTTAATTGTGAACATAACGCATCTTTCCGTGACAGTACCATACCGCCAGAGCAGCAAGCAGAGGCTAGAGAACTGGCAACCGCTCTGGCAGAATTGACGACTATCACACAGCATCAGTATCAGGATGTGGTGAGTTGACCGTGATCTTTTTGTTGTGATTGTGTGCTTAATGTTTTGTTTCATTAATGACCTCAATATCTTGGGAGTTTTGACCACGTTCACTACTGACATTCATCTTGACGTCTTTATTCGACTTTTTTCCTTTCTCTCTTTAGAGCGCAATGACTGAAAAGGTTGCACAGTACAAAACTGAAATTGCTGAATTATCACAGAAACTGGTATGTATATATTTGTTAAATGGATCAGATTTTATTCACAGCTTTTGCATGGGAGATAAAAATGTGATGTAACCACAGTGACGATCATTGCTTCTGTATTGAGGTATATGTGAGTGAAACGAGTTACAGAGAAAAATGCAGTGAAAAGTTAGACCAACTGTTAGAACTAATTTTAAACGTTCCTTCTCTTCACTTTACTTTATTCTTGTGAGGACTTCTAAACAAAGTACATATTACAACATTTTATCTGAATAAGAAGTCTGATGTTTTGTGTCGTAACAGGGGTGTCTGTGGTGTTTACTCTTTTTGTTTGAGTTTACATAAAATCTTTGCAAAATGAATTGTGGTTCCGGCGAGTCATGTTGGGACAGTTCAACTAATCAAGCACATAATTCAAATGCACTAGCGCAGATGCTAGCCAGTCACATTCATTCAAAACCAGAAGCTAATGTGATTGACTGTTGTCACTATGACACTTGTTTAAAAGAACATTATGTTGTTTATGGGGTTTAAGGTTAAAAAATATATATTTTCCACATTATGTGCATTATTGTTTCTCCTCAAAGCCCTGCCTTTCAGAGTCTCTGATTGGCCAGCTCTCCAGTGCACTGTGATCTGATGTGTGACAAATGTTACAGCCCTTACCATAACGTGATCTATATATCCGTTTTGTTTTCTTTATGGTCTTCTTTTTATTATTATTTAAAAAAATTTTTTTTTTAATATTATAACCGAGACCATTTAAAATCCTGGGAAATTGTGCAATTGTGACATCTTAATGTATGTACAAGTGCTGTTTGACCAGTATGAGAATAATCTTAAAAGCATGCACCATAATGGACTGCACTGAGCAAATGTTTGGATGCTTGTTTGTGCACTGTTTTATAGTGCTGTTTTTTTGTAAAGCTGTGAAATTTTCCTTTACAGTACAATCCCTTACAAACATCCCTTAAAAACATCCTTTTTAACATGTTTAAGTTCTCAAACCTCTGTTCATTTGTCACAATACTGAGACACCGAACCTAATCATATCAGCACATATTAAATCACATACGCATTTAGCTTGACCTCATGCAGTAGAATGTGTTCTGTACAGTTGTGTAAATACTGTGCATAATAGCAAAGGTTATTGAAATATTAAAGGTGTTGTAAGGCCATGGTGGGGGTTACTTCCCTTTCAGACCAGGACAGTGTAATTTTGACCCACTCATGTTTCTTTAAAGGCATAGGTCACCCAATAATGACGTTACTCAGCGCCTTGTTTTAATTTCCAATCTTGTTTTTGCAATTTTAAATGTTTTTTTAACTTCAGGCATTTTTTTTAATGGATATTATGGATTTTTATTATTAGGTTTTTGGAGTATTTAATGCACTTTTAAAAACTCCAGGAAATCTTGTCTTGTTTGTCATTTTATTGGTTCTCCTTGTTTGTTGATGTGATGAAAACGGTGCTATTATTATTATTATTATTTATATTATAATTCTCCTACAGACTCAAAGGAAAGTGGATGTGGCCACACTAAAGGATGAGATAGTCAAGCTCAAGTCTCAAATTGTGGAGTCCCCTGAAGAACTAAAGAATGAGATGGAAAGGATGAAAGAGAATGTGAAGAGCATTAGGATGTCAAAAGTACGTATGATTAGAATGCTCCTTTGGTTCAGTGTTTTGTTGACATAATTTTTGTCAAAATGAACTAATATTATTTTGAAATGACAAATTATGACGAGAATCTATTGACTTTGGTCAACGAGTAAAAAATCTGAACTGTTAGGCCAGGATGATTTGGGATACGATTAATTCAGATTGAATCTGCTGTGTGCTTCGGAGGTTCAATGCTGTATCATAGCCTTTTGATCTATCCTGCGGGGCATAAACTAAAGTCTCATAAAACGTAATAAAATATGTTGTATTAAGAGAAGAGCAGCGATATGGATAATTTGGTTCTGTATTAAGTGAATGTAAACGGTAGGGAATATGTATCAGTACATTGCATTCGTTTATATTTGGTTTAAAGCAATAGCAGCCTAATTTAGGTGCTATTGTCAAAGTCACTGATGTTAATAAAGCAGCAAAAGTAAAATCACTGCTCGACTGAATCTCTTAGTCCTTGGTCTTAAAGATTAGTACAATTTTTATTTATTTATTTTTATAGAAATAAAGTTAAATCCGTGTCTATCGTGATGAAATCTTAATCTCAAATGTAATGAGTTTGGAAATGTTAGAGAACTGGTTAATAACTACACTTTAAGTAAACCCATCTAATGTTAACTGATAAAAATGTATGATCTAGTAAACTAAAATCATATGTTTTGGCAACTAAAATGACTGAAAGAAAATTGCATTTTAGTCAGAAAATTGGCTGTAACTGAATCCAAATTTGCTGTCCAAATCAACACTGCTTTGGTAAATAAACTTGTGTTTTTTCTTCTTTATCATTTTCAGTTCTCATACTGGTTATTGATGCTGTTATCAGGTTAGATTTACTGTCTGCTGTTTCTCTGTGTTTGTGGCAGGAGCTGGCGGATGAAAGGTTGGTGGAGCTTCAGATGTTGGTGCAGTGTGCCAGTCAGGTGGAGGCAGAGATCCAGGTCCTGCTCAAACAACTGCAGGACCTACAGAGCAGCATGTGTAAGACCAACCAGCAGAAAGAGGAGGTAAAGCTCAATGGGGTTAGGTTCTGTTGTGTGTGTTTGCAGTTTTTATTTAACAGGTGACGCTTTTCAAAAAGTGATACATTTTGATTTGTTGTATGATTACTGACGAGGGACACGGGCTTGACTCCTTTACACATCCACAGTGTTCAGTGTTGAAGAAGCTGCTGTACGTTTCTGTGGTGTGAACGGGACATTAGGACTCACACCTGTACCTTTGAATGCTCTCAATCCTGAAAAATGACCGTGTGAACATAGTCATACATTTACACATGTTGCAGCGTCGTTTTTTGGAAATGTTAAAAGCTTAAAAATCATTGTTTTCCTCAAGCTTTATACATGTCCATTTATACAGGTGCAGAGTTTAGCAGCCATGAACGAAAACCTGCAGAAAGAGCTGAAAGGTCTGAGCAATGAAGAGGCCCAGCTAAAGAGGGCTCTTGCCATGAAACTCGACAAGGAGTCTAAACAACAGATCCGTCGACAGAAGAAAAAAGAGGTGAAGGATCAGCAAGTCAAAAATATTTATGGGTAAGTTGTTTTTTGTTTCCCTTCCTTTCACGCTTCTAGTTAAATTTAATACCTGTTATAATAGCACAAAATAAAAGCACCAGTAGCATCATAATTATCTGGCAAGTTCAAATATTTATTTTCTTAAGCTTATGG
>JAUMHP010000060.1:1342761-1384516 GCA_032361065.1 Enteromius trimaculatus
CAGTCTGTACAGTAGAAACACCATTACACCTATGAAGAGACCCCAGAACACATGGACACACTACAGGAGTGTGTGTTTGAAAGCTGTTCGTTCTCTGCTCTCTCTGGCGTGTTTGAACTGGCAGCACACACACACACACACACACACTTCCTGAGACCTATGTTTAGATTAGCCAAAAGCTTGTGAATTGCTCAGTCTTTACTTTTCAGAAAGGCGTCATTCAGCACCATATGGGGTCTGTAGGAATTTACAGAAATGAAACAGGCCTGTGAGGTAAACAAACACAGAGCCTGTGAATTCATGAGCTCCGTTCGACTATATGAAGTGCGGTCTGTGGGTTGGTGTGGTTTCAGTAATCGGGACAGGTTGTGTCTGAAATGATTGATAATTAGCTGGATTCATTGAGATCTGATTTATACTGCCATCTGGTGGAGTGTGTTTGAATGATGCACTTTTCACTGCTTTCTACTGCAGCGTTACACTAATACCGTTCACCTGGTCATGTGACACTAATCCTTCTGTGGTTTGGGATCTCAGATGCAAATCATGGATTTAATGTGATTGGTGCGTTTCACCTGAAGCTCTGTGCTGTAACTCACTCACTCACCAGCCTCCTCCTCCTTCTACCCTTCTTCTCCTTCCTCTTCCTTCTCTTCCTCTTCCTCTGCTCCTCCTTTTCCTCGCCGTCCTCTTCCTCTTCCTCTCGTCCTCCTCCTCCTACTTCTCCTCTGTTCCCCCTATCCCTCCTCCATCTCTCCCTCCTCCTCTTCCTCTGCTCCTCTTCTTCCTATCCTCCCCCTCTTCCTCTCTTCTTCCTCTTGCTCTGCTCACGCTCCTCACAGAAGACCCCGGCAGCTGCACACAGGATGGACAGTTCTATAGGGACAAGGACGTGTGGAAGCCAGAGCCATGTCGCATCTGTGTTTGCGACACCGGGACGGTCCTGTGTGACGAAATCATCTGCGAGGAGCTGAAAGACTGTTCCAAACCCGAGATCCCGTTTGGAGAGTGCTGTCCAGTCTGTGCTGCTGACCAGCCCTCCTCCCCTGGTCGTAATTTATTTATCTCTCACTTTTATAAATAAATTACAGTTGTATTCATATTTGTTTGATGGTTTTGGGTTTGTTTTTTTTTAAAGCATCTTAAAAATTAATAGTTGCCTTTCAAAAAAAAAAAAAAAGAACAAGAACCCAAAACGGCCTGACAAACAATCTGAAGTGAGAACAGACTAGCCCCGGTGAGACGCAGTGTTGGCTTGGTCTGGAATGGATATCACTGGCGGCAGGAGTGTGATGGACACATATGGGAATCATTTAGAGAGAGCTTCACTTCAGCAGACATGGTATAGAGTTTCCTCGTGGAAGAAGCTTTATTCTTCCAGTGATTTCTCGTAGTCAACAGTGTTTCTCCCTCTGCCGTTAGTTTTCCTGTGAAAGCTTAGCCTCTGTGTGAACGGTACAAACCTGATGATTGGTTATAACAGCCAATGGCTGTAATAGTTACTGTAACCTGTAACCTCATTAGACTGTAGAATACTGTTACGCTTACAGCATAAAGGAAAACCATGGAGAAATAACTATTTTTTTCTTAACATTTATATACATTAGGTGATATACATGTAAATTGTTACATTAATGTTATATGTGTCTCCATGGTGTTTGTGCTTATGACAGACAAGTGCAAAACTGTGCTCTTTACTGTCAATTTCACACATTTATTTATTTTTAACTGTTTCTAATATTCTAATTAGACCAATCCAAGGTTTATTGCACCTGATTTAAAAAGTTCTGAACAGTTAAGAAGGAACAGATAGGTGGCAAACTTGTGAAGTTTCCTGACCGCATCACAGCTTATGGAGATAGATCGTGATGCATGTGAGAAAACATCTCTGAATACATAATCTGCTGATGTGAGTGAGCATCAGCCTCCCGCCGCTGACATCTGCTTCAGATCAAAGCCCAGCCTCGGAGCCTCTCCGTGTTTGCTCTGCTGTCCGCGGTCAGATGTGAACCGCACACCAGTCTCCGTCTGTCATGTTGGTGGCAGGTTGTAGCTTGCCCTCAGTTCATGTGTAGGTAAACCGTGATCTTTTATAATTATGTCTCTAACTCTCAAGCATCGTAATGCCATATTTATAATGTCAAACCTGACACCCCGACCTGGTTAAAGGCCCCTGGTGCCGGGGCTTTGTCCCTTTCGGCTGAGATAGAGGTCAGTGTGTTATTCCAGCCCGGACCAGTCAGAATACAGCTCTGACATATTTTAGATCTATTAAACATGCACGAGGGTGAACGGCTTCAGGCCTTCAAAATAACAGTACATTTACACTGAGGACCAGGGTTTAGCTCCGGCCATAATCAAACACACCTGAGCCAGCTTCAGACTCGATAGAAACCTCCTGGAGCTTTCACCCTCCAGGGTTCAGGATTTATTTAGCAGCTCCTCTGTGGAGCTTCGGGTTAATCAAATCTCTTGATTACTTTATAATGTCACGAAATGGACAAAGCTAAGCTTCTAACTGATCATTAACAAAAAACTGAACACAATCTTTTACTTTTAAGTAAAACTGAATAGTACATGTGATGTTTTGTTCTTGGTCTGTGGTAGATTCACAACAGCCATAATGCAAACAATAGCATTATAATTCGAACAGTCCAAAACTCATGTAAACATGTAAAGCAGCCTGAGTAACTTGCTTTAATCAGTTCTCAGTAACTCATCACATAGTCATTTGCAGAAACAATCATTCTTGCTAAAAAGCCATAGACTGGTGCACATGTCTGAACACGTGTCTCCGGTAATCAGAGAACCGCCACAGATACTGACATGAGCAGGGAAATTAGATTCATAATCATTATAAATCAATCAATCACTTTTATTTCTAGCGCTCTTTTAACAATACAGATCGTAGCAAAGCACTGAACACTATCAAGCACGAGAATAGAGTGATTAAACTGTTTATTTATCAGGTGCAGAGACTAGAAATCATTATGTCTGAATGCATGCATCGTTCACAGAGAAAATACCAACAGTTAGACGTCTTCGAGACAGGGATCTGATATGAATGCAGCGGATAGGACCTTTCAAGCAGTTTTCGCTCTGATTTTATATGATGCTCTTTAACACTGTTTTTTATCTTTCATGCCGTGATGATTACAGGCTTGCCAGGTGCTAAGGTGAGTCTGTGTTTAATGTCTGTTTGAAAGCGTTGTAGCTTATGATTACGTCTCAGGTTCATCCTGTCTAGAGATGTGTGTTTGGTCTGAGATGTTAGTTCATGAGTGTGTGTGTGTGTGTGTGTGTGATGTAGAAATCAATCTCTCAATCTCTCCACACTGTTTGTGTACTCTTGTGTTTTCAAATTTAACATGAATAATGTGTGAGAGCACATCATTTATTGCTGTGTGTCTTCATTTCTCCATTGTGCAACAGGGACAAAAGGGAGAACCAGGAGACATAACAGATGTAAGCTTTAGACTTATATTACTGATGTGTGTGTGTGTGTGTGTGTCTACTTAACTATATTGGGGACAAAAAAGTTTCATTAAATTTACGGTAAAAACTGGCATCTAAACAGTAATAAATACAGTAGCAATGTTTTAGAATACAGATTTAACTGAAATTTCCAGATAAAAAGGCATTTCTTTAACTGGTGTAATATTAATTTACCACCCTAATGTTTTGTACCTACACTAATAACCATCAAAATCAGGTGATGAGTCACATGATGGACCAAGGCCTATCACAAAAAGCATTTCCCGAAGCTGAGAAGACTAATATTAATATATTGATATTGATATATTTAGAAACACACAAACACTAAACACCATCACGGTGACACGTATAAAATATGAGATGAAAATGCATGAAATAAACAATAAACATGAGATTTTCTATACAAGCCTAATAAGAAATAAACCCAGAAGAAACATCAGATTTGAAATTCAATGCAGGGACTTATGGGAATGTCAGTATATGTTTTGTTCTGTAAATTATACAGTTTTTTTCATTTACAAAAAATAAAGTATTTTACTGTTAAATAGTCTCAAATGTTTAGTGCAGTTTTTAGTGTAGCATTACTCTCCTCGTACTCCTCATACTGCTGTCAGCCACTTCTCTCTGAAACTACTGCTATGATCCTTCAGCACTAATGAGCTCTGCCAGGCTTCTGAGTGGATTCTGTAGATTTTCTTCTCGTGTTTGTTTGAAACGGTAGAGCCTCTCAGTAATTAACGCTGACGCTCTGTTGATTTTTCCCCCAGGTTGTGGGACCGAGGGGTCCGTCCGGTCCTATGGTACGAATACTTCTGGCATTCTTGGGATTCTCTGGGTTTGCTTTAGCTGTGCTGTTGCAGCATGCTCAGTTTGTTTTCTCTCCTTCACCACACAGGGACCTCCAGGAGAACAAGGGCCCCGAGGAGACAGAGGAGAGAAGGGGGAGAAGGTGGGCTTCAGGCTGCTCTCTCTAGACTAACACATACCAGAGCAGTGCGTCTCATAAGAGAGAGTAACATAGCCGTTATCATTATTAACTCACAGTCTCTGAGCTGTGAATGTAGTAAATGGAGCCTTTCCATTCGAATGTCTAAATGGTGAAAAGTGGACCACTTTACGTGAAATCACCTTTTATTACATCCCTTAAAATAGATCAACACAACAGCGCTCTTTGTCAGGCTATAGAGCTAATGGTGTGTGTCTGTGTTATCGTTGCTGTAGCAAACACAAACCGCACCAGGGCCCAGATCTGTGTTTTCAGTGCATTTCTCTGGCTCTGTCTTTAGGGAAGTCCAGGGCCCCGTGGAAGAGATGGTGAGCCAGGGACCCCTGGAAACCCCGGGCCCCCTGGACCGCCTGGGCCAAACGGACCTCCGGGCCTCGGTGGAGTGAGTATTTGTGGGATTTCTAGACAAATAAGACTTGAACGCTAAATCTCTGTCAGGACAGATGAGGTGCTGATGTCCGCATGAACAGCTCGAGCTGCTTTAGGATTGTGTTTATGTTTGACATCCGCTCTTCTCCAGAACCTCGCTGCTCAGATGGCCGGTGGATTTGATGACAAAGCTGGAGGAGCACAGATGGGAGTGATGCAAGGACCGATGGTGAGTCTCACACCTGAACACAATCCTGCTGTTTAAAACAGTACTGCGTAGAGCTGTCCTCGCTTTACTTAGTTCACAGTGTGCTATTCTGCTTCTAATACTGATGTGAAGTTACAGTACTTATTACCATTGCGATGTTTGATACCAAAGATCAGGGGGAAATGAGATTGAACTTGAATTTTAAACTGTTCAGCTACATTTAAATTGTAGTTTATTATACAATTTAATTATACAAGTACATTTTAATATAATTAAAAATGAATAATAAATGAAAACAGGATGTGTAGTCTAATCATTTTCATCTAACTAGTCGTTATAAACACAAAGAAACCTTCTAAACTTTGTTTGAGAGTGTTTCGTGTCTCAGTGAGGGATGTGTGGAATATTGGCTGGTTATTAGTACTTATAGAGTACATATTTATGCCGCATCCTGCATGGCCATATTCTAGATCTGTTAACCGACACATCTTGCTAACTACTAATAAGCAGGCAGTTAGGAGTTTACTGAGGCCGAAGTCGTAGTTATTCCTGAACTGATCACTAAACTTAAGTGTGAGATTGGTTGTTATCGATGACATCACATCTCATCTGCAGCATTCACACTGCTGCACAGATCTCTCTGGGTCTTACAGTTCATCGTCTGTGTTTACACTATATTCTTATTATAAAAGCATTTTGAGATTTGACAGCATGGATGATGCATTTGTGAGGTTTTTAGAATGAACGGCCGCTCTGCACCGAGCACAAGCCTTGCTCTTCTACAGTACATCCTGTGCAGTGAAGCCTGCAGACCTCTCAGAACTGTATCGATCATTCTTACATTATAATGTAAATGTGCATGGAATTGGCAGAAACAAATAAGCTGAAACTTGCAAATAACATCTGATTGCTGGAAGAATCCCAGTGCATTGTAGTTGTATTATTATTATTCGCTCACTCTATAGTCCTGTGTGAGAGGCTGCCTGTGCTGACCCTATTGTCTTATTGAGTCTAAACACATGTTCACTGTGACAAGGCTATCTTATTTTCTACGAGAGCTGATTTTAAGGAGAGGCTTTATGTGTATGAGCAGCTCATGTTGGTGATGAAGTGCAGCCTCTATTTCAGTGTCTATTGCTGTGGTCAATCTGACCCTTTCCTGAAAACTGTAGTTCATTTTATTGCATTTGACTGAAAGTTAAAAAAAGGATAATTATTGGTCATTTTTGTTAAACTTGCTGTTTCTGGTCAAAAATGACTGGCCTACAAAAATGCATTTTGTGTTAGACTGATAATATAGGGATTTTCTCACAATTTTATTACTACATATCAGATTATTTTTATTAGGCTATTTTGTCTCAGTTAGCACAGGTTTTATATTTGTTTTGTGAGTGTCACTCAGATCAATGAGAAATACAAACCCTGAGCTAAGTGAAAGTAAACTAGTCCATAAGAAGATTCGATCCAGTTTTTCAGGATAATATAGCATAATAACAGATATACAATTTTTAAAAGCCAGGTTTTTTTTTGAACAGGAACACCAAATTAGGTCATTTTTTATTGCAGCACAAGGGTTAAAATCCCCATCTGACAGACAGATAAACCCAGAGAACTAGTCCCAGCGCCGGGTTAACCTGAAGCTCAGTGAACACAGATGCAGGACTCATTAAAAACTGTTCAGATTATCTGGTTTAAAAATAGGGCTAGTTTATTTTATTTTAGTTTATTTTGTTTTATTATTGATGGTCTAGAGAATGTGTGTTGGGAGTCTTTTAATGAAACTTTGCAAATCTCCTTTCCTAATAATGAGCTAATTAGCAAGTTTCACTATGAATACGGCTAAAAAAGATCCTCTGTGAGCGCCTCGGAAAAGAGGGGCGGAGTCAGCAGACCTGGTGAAGATTTAAAGGGGAAGTACACAGAACAGAGTGATTTCTAAAGAGCTGTTTCTGACAGGGGAAAATGAGCATTTTTACACTATCTTTGAGAAATTTTAAAGCAATCTATATTACAAACTTTCCATTAAGAGCCTGAAGAATCATATTATCTAGTGGATAATTGATTTTGTATGACCCCTTTAATATTAAAGTAATTAAGAAAACAACTAGAATTGAAACAGATTATTGTGATGGTCTTCAGCTCGTCTAGATGGCTCCCAAAACATTAGTTATTTTTTCTCGCAGCATGCAAACATCTGAAAGTTTATTTTTGTGTCCTGACCGATATATGAGCCGTGTTCGCTCCGCAGTGACGAGGAGAACACAGAGAGTTTTAATCTCTTCAGGAGACTCCTGCTGCGTTCACTTACATATCCACCGCTTTAAACAATGAGAGTCATTCAGGAGCTCGGCCTCGCTTCAGTCCGTGTAGACGGAGAGTTTTCTGTGGGTTCGGGAGAAGTCATCGAAATATCCTATGTTTTCTTCGGTTGCTGCTTAGAAGTTAATAATGTCAGCTTAGTCTAGAAGTAAAATGTCAAATATTACTACATGTACTCAGTAAGAGAAGCTATGGAAAAAACCCCTGTTCAGAACCATTATGATTATTACCTGTCTGAACATGGCTGATGATTTTTTCTCAGATTAATTATTATGCTGATTGTCACTTTTCTTCATGCCACTGGTGAAAGATTTAATTGGTGGTAAGTCAGAAGTTTCTGCTCCAGCGAGTCGCTCTGATGTCCTGAGGGCTCTACGCAGATCTCACTCAAACACACTCTGATGATGGTACTCTGTTTGTTCAACAGGGTCCGATGGGTCCTCGAGGACCGCCAGGCCCCAACGGATCTCCTGTGAGTGTATTTACTACAGAAACACATGCCATAATGAGTGAAATACAGGCGGTGTGTTTTTATCCTTAGGAAGATGTGCATAAATAGTGTGTGTAAAATGATACTTTTCTTCCTAAAGATAATAACATGTCACACACACACCCTCTTTCTCTCTCTCTCACACACACACACACACACTCTCTCTCTCTCTCTCTCACACACACACACACTCTCTCTCTCTCACACACACACACCCTCTTTCTCTCTCTCTCTCACACACACACACACACACACACACACAGGTTAGCACTAGTAACTTCCATCCTGTCTGTTAGCTGCAGGGCTCTTTCCTCATTCTACCATCACACAAAATCTCTTTTCTCTACACACAGTTTACATGTTTTTAGATTTTAATCTTTAAAAGCAGAATTTTGTTGTAAAATACTGTTTTTGTTGTTATCACTGTAATTATAGTTATAATCTTGTAAAAAGTCTGCACACTCATCCTGTGTTGCAGGCAGAAGCAGTCTAATAATACTTCTTCGGGCTGTACACATACTGATCATATAAATATTGTTTCTGGCATGAGATTGCACACAGTCTGATGTGAATTGGGCTCATTTTTGCTGCAGGGCCCGCAAGGATTTCAAGGAAACCCTGGAGAAGCCGGAGAGCCCGGATCATCCGTACGTAAAAGAGCTCATTACTGGCGATTAGAGTCAGTCTCCTGGTGTGCTAGCGCTGCTTCAGTTAGCCAGAATCAGTCTAATTGAAATAAGCCTCTAGATCTTGTATTTAGGTCAGCAAGGTGCACGGCTCGCTGGACTCGGCTCTGAATACAGTTCAGCATTGTTCTGACCAAGTGCAGTGTTTCAGATGGTTCTCATGTCCCAGTCTCACACTTGTGTTTTCTCTCGACAGGGCCCAATGGGTCCTCGTGGCCCCCCGGGGCCCTCAGGAAAACCAGGAGATGATGTAAGTATTCTCCTCTTACACCGTTTCTTCCTCATAGCGTTCAGGATAAGGAATGCGTTTGTACATCCCACGAACACTGTCCCAGGTTATGACGATAGCTCCGTGATCTCTCTCCTCCTGAAACACACGCCAAGGTGTTTTTCCCCGCTCTGCCTTCTCCAGCTGTTCTTCTCTTCAGACTCCATTCCTTCCATTTCTCCTGCCCACATCACACACCATTCACACACATCATGCCGAGAGTGTCCCGCGTCAGGGCGGCAGCAAACACCTTTTACTCAAAGTTTAAAAGATATTTGACTTTTAATTTAGGCTACTTATCAAGGAAATAAAAATAGAAACTGATCAAAAATATTGTAATCGAATCTAACATAATACTGAATTGAGCTGATCTGAATAATGACGTCTGTAGAGCTGCTTTACAGCTGAAACTGAGAGTGTTATATTTGCTGATATTTTACGCTTTATCTCTGTGAGGCTACTTGGACACAATCTGTACTGTATAAAGCGATGTGTGAAAAATGATGTCCAGCTGTAGAAGCATAAATGCAAATGTTTTGTTTCTTGATAGGTTTGTAGTTACACTTTTCTGCCACCAGATGACATTTGAGCACAGTAGCGCTCTTAGAGTCTCATTATAAACTCTGTTTCTCTTGTAGGGAGAAGCAGGCAAGCCTGGGAAAGCTGGTGAACGTGGACCTTCTGGGCCTCAGGTGAACCCTTTAAATTAAAACAGCATTAAAGCGCTTGATCTGTGCGAGAAGAGCGATGCAGGGACTGCTGCCCCAGCGCTCAATCTTTTGCCCAGATGTGAGACGCAGCTGTGGACACAGGCCAGAGAAAGAAAGAAGAGACGTCTGAATGCTTCCATTCACCTCATACCTCTCTCTCTCTCTCAACACAGGGAGCTCGTGGATTCCCAGGAACACCAGGTCTACCTGGAATCAAGGGACACAGAGTTAGTGCACTTTTTCAACATCTCTTAAGACCAGACACTACAGGTGAAGAGAGTAAACACCCTTAGCTGTAGACCGTCCCTAGTGATTGATCATAGTGCATGAGCACTAGAAGAATTACAAAACCACATTTTCAGCAGGTTTTTTTGGGGGGGAACATTTTTGGGGTCTTCTATGCCAGAATCGTGTCAAATTCTAAGATATCCTTAAAGCTTCATGGGATACGGGCATACAGACGTCACAAAAAAAACATCTCCAGGTTATGTATGTACCCCTAGTTCCCCGAGGGAACGAGACTTTGGTCACGCTGAAGACATTACCTGAAGGGGAACTGGCTCTTTGGAGCAGTCATCCCTGGCACATAATGCAAGACTGCCGAACAGACTTCACTAACGGATCTAACAATTTTTGTGTGAAAATAACATTATGATATGCTGCCATCTTTCTGAATTGACTTTGAAAGATGAACAGTTTGACCCCCCACCACAACATAGTGGATTACTCTGTTCGTATTCATCCATCACCGGTCATATTTTGGCTTCCCTCACTATACGTCTGTTCTTCTTCAGTCAACAGTATGAGTTGAGTTGACATTGGTTTGTCTGTAGGGTCACTTCATCACTGTCATTATCATGTGTTGATCTGTTGTGTGATTGCAGGGTTATTCAGGTCTTGATGGCGCTAAAGGAGAGTCCGGAGCCACTGGAGCTAAAGTATGACTTTGTCTGATCACATTTCCATCCTGACGTGTGTAGTTCTGGGTCTGACCCATCTCTCTCTGTCTGTGTCTGTCAGGGCGAGGCCGGGTCTCCTGGAGAAAGTGGAGCTCCTGGACCGATGGTACGTGTTTGTGGTCAGCTGCGGTCCTGTTGTACATATGACCACAACAAGAAACCTCAGCGGTTTTAAACACCTGAGCTGATGTCATACAAGCATCAGTACACACACATACATGATAAACACTTGATTTCTCCTGGCAGACCATCTGACCACGAGCATCTCAAGCTCTCAGATCCTGTTAAACGGCCATAGGCTCACATTCATCAGCATATACGGGACAAGAGAGAGGAAAATACGCCATAACAAATATTCCCCCACAGAAACAAGAAAACACACGAGATCTCTCAATAACTCAGCTGCTTCTCACTGATTATTGATAGTAATGAGATCAAATGTAGAGCATATAAATTTGATTATCACTCATCAAGCTGCTCTCTGGATCCCACTATTGACAAATCTTTTGAGTAAACATCTGAGGCAGTTATATTCATTAGATAAATGATGTGTGTGTGTGTGTGTGTGTTTCTTTAGGGGCCCCGTGGTTTGCCTGGGGAACGAGGACGTCCAGGACCATCCGGAGCTGCTGTAAGAATCACTCACATCTTCATCAACTATCTTTCTTTCTTCTGCAGCACAGCGACAAACATTTGATATCGTATAAATGCATTTCTGTATCTGTCTTCAGAAGCTGTCATGCATCTACATGCCGTGTGTCTGATCGTGATCTTAGGTGTAGTGTTGCTTGTGTATTCTGATGATGGTCTGTGGTGTTGTGTTTAATCAGGGTGCTCGAGGGAATGATGGTTCTCCTGGAGCTGCTGGTCCTCCTGTGAGTCTTCATCTTCTGAGGCAGTAACTCTGGTTTTATTTGAGGATTGTTGGAGGAACAGAAGCATTGTGTACAGCTCATGTTGTTTGTCTTAACAGGGTCCGGTCGGTACGGCTGGAGCTCCAGGGTTCCCAGGATCCCCCGGTTCTAAGGTGTGACATCTTTTACTTCAGATTAGATGTCTACACTGCTTTATTATGTGTGCATGTCATGTACAACTTATGAATGTTTTGAGAAACCATCATATAAATATCAGTGCTGACTGTAAGGTTATTTCTGCTATTAAGAGACAATAAATTGAGTAATAATCTCAGGTTTATGACCACATTAATACAGAGGAACATACAGCCCAGGCTCTGGAAATCACATTTGAAAATGTTGCTGATCTTCAGAAGGAGTAATCATGTTCCAGCAGAATGTGTCATGATGTTTTTTCCTTCATAGGGTGAAGCAGGACCTACCGGAGCCAGAGGACCTGAAGGAGCCCAAGGACCCCGCGGAGAGTCTGGTGTTCCCGGGTCTTCAGGACCTTCTGGAATCTCTGTGAGTAACTACAAAAGAAGATGAATACTATCACAAATCACCATCCTCACTGTGAATGAGGTCAGAGGTCACTCCAGAGGTGTCGTAGGTCACTGTGGATGACGGAAACTAAAACTGTTGACACAGCTAGAGAAATGAAGCTATGCCCAAAACATGACTGAAACTTGTCCTGAACACATTTCTCTGCAAGAAAGAGCATAGCTGGGTGGACACTGATGATAAAACTGGAAGTGCCACAGTTTTCTGGCGTAAGCTGGTTTAGCCTGACCAGAGGAACGACACCAACCTAACCGGTGGAAACCCTCTTGGTGGCAGGATTTAAGTTCCTCCAGGGTTTAATAAGAAATATATATCATTGATGCCACTGCTCAGGATGGACAGCAGTGAAGGGTTGTGTTCCAGTCCACGGTTTCATGATGTAATTTTCTCACACTTTCTCACATGACCTTAATTGGCTCACAGGTTGTGAGCAGTGAAGTGGATGTAATGAACAGATCACTACAGGTGTTATACACAGTCAGAGAATACATGAAGACTTATTAGAGACAAGAACAGCGAATCAGATTCATAAGTAAACACAAGAAGACACAGCTCCCCCCAGTGGAGGATGGGAGAAAATGGGTTTGGTTCCTCATGAAGTCAGCAATGCTGAAGTGCACCGTTCTTGTCCTGTGAACAGATGAATTGTGTTCCTGAGGTTAATAAGTTTTATTTTTATTATTTGACTTGGTAACCCTATGTTTCAGCAGGAGCTATGCTGACGAGAGTTTAGCAGCAGATTAAACGCTCATATTTCTGCTTAGACTGTAGGATGTGGATCTAGTCTCAGACCTCTCTCTCGTTCTGCAGGGTAACCCTGGGACTGACGGCAATCCTGGAGCTAAAGGATCAGTGGTACGTACCCCTGCATGTGAAGAGCACAAGTCTCAGTGTGAGTGAGCTGAGCAGCTTCCTGATTCAGCACATGGGAGAATCACCAGCTATGGTTTGATTCTACAGCAGATAGTGTGAGGATTGGAGCTGCGTGTGAATTGCTTTGCTCACGCTCATCTGTGTCATCTCACAGGGTGCTCCTGGTATCGCTGGGGCTCCTGGCTTCCCAGGCCCTCGGGGCCCTCCTGGACCTCAGGGAGCGACTGGACCTCTGGGGCCCAAGGGACAGTCTGTGAGTATATGTGTCCATTTCCAGTGATCAGTCTTCAGACAGCCCTTCACTTCTCCGAAATAAACCTAGATCAGGACCTGACACCAGGTTTACTCAGCAATAGCATTATTATACTTTATCATAGGCTCAGTGCATCTGAATGGATGCCAATGGACCGTAGCTGTATTTGACATACTATAAACTCGACACACACAGAAAGAGTCGTACACACAAATGTAAACAGTATTCTTTGTAGGATTTTCTAATCCTAGTGCTAATGCACTAATTTGGAAAACACAGAGAAATGAGAACGGCTCACAAAGGGATGTATCACAGAGTACATAAACAATCCAACAATCACCAGCGAATTCACATACGGCAGACAGGTGCTTAAATACAAGACAAAAGGGGCGGAGGAACAATGTGCAGTCATGACCAACAAACAACGAGGGTGGAGACAACGAGTTCATAATAAAAGTCCTGGTATGGAAACGTAGACAAACACACAATGACATATACATAGAGCTGGAGTGCCATCAGAGGCTTTTGCTGCCACCTCCAGCTGGACTGTTACATAGCCCCTCCCATTAAGCTTTGGAGCCGGCGGGAACGCCCACCAGGGCGGAGCAGACAGCAGAGATGCCCTCCAGGGCGGAGACACTTATATTAGCACAATATCATATTATAGTGCCTTCAAAATGACAAAAAGGTGTACGTAAAGAGTTGATGATATTATTCAATAATATATTACATTTGGTCTCTCACGCTGTCCCACAGGTGCTTCTACACTTTTGTTAATCAGCTGTCCTTTCCCACTGATTTTAGGAATAAATTTTGGGTAGGGGTAGGGAAAGGTTATATTTTTGGACAGTAACGTTGATCCAGGATCATGTCTTAATTGGCAAAATCACAGCAACCCTTTTCCTGGTAATGAGTTACTTTTATAATGATGTAACTCATTAACTCTAATGAAGTAACTATAACTAATCACGTTTTTAAAGTAACAAGCCCAACACTGGAGAACACAAACAATCATCCTCAGAGATGTGTATTAGAGCGAATCTCTCCAGCTTGAGAGGCGTTCAGTGTGATAATGTGTAATATCAATTATTGATTATGTTTTGCCCTGTGCCATAACACACTTTATTACACTTTATCACATACAGTTACACTGAACTCTTTTAATTAAACACATTGAGCCCTCTCAGGACTGGAAGATACAAATATTGATGTTAGTTTAAAATGTGGTTTGATTTTATTTAATTTATATATTTATTTAATTTATTGATTGGCATTTACCCTATATGTTTATGTTCTTGTTCCTTTACTTCTTTATTGTGAAAAAAACTATACTTCTAACCTAAGACCCCTCAATCCCACCAGTAATCGTAATTGAGAGTTTATGATAATGTTGACATGAGTCTGGTGTGTGTCTGTTTTTAGGGTGATTCAGGTCTTGCAGGGTTCAAGGGTGAGGCTGGACCTAAAGGAGAAATTGTAAGTTCTGTTTCTTTCATTCACACTAGAAGTTAATCATAGTCATTTCACTTCATAAATAACTTCTTAGTGACTGCAATGTAAACCCTTCCTTCATGAAGATGTTTCCTTACATAAAGCAATGTCACATTAAAATAACAAACTTCTTTTTAACATGGTAAAATGTTACTTTATAAGGATTTTAACTAAAAGTAACTGACCTATTAATTTTACAGCTGCACAGATGAGTGTGAACAGTGATTTATGTGCTGTGTCTGTCAGAGGGAATTATACGTGTTGCTGTCACAGTTAAATGAAAACAAGGGTTTTAAGTGAAGGATGGTCTGTTTAGGGCAATGCTGGGCCTCAAGGTGCCCCTGGCCCTGCCGGAGAGGAAGGCAAGCGAGGACCCAGAGGAGAGCCTGGCGCTCTTGGACCCGTCGGGCCGGCCGGAGAGAGAGTAAGACACGGCTTCTTCATCTTTCGTACCTTCTATACGTGACCTATACGAGCAAATCCAGTTATTCAGCTCTCTGAAGGCTGTTGATGATCTTTCAGATGAAGCTTTATACAGCATCATGTTATTAATGGAGGATGACATGTTTTCTGCAGGGAGCTCCTGGTAATCGAGGTTTTCCTGGACAAGATGGTCTGGCTGGACCAAAGGTGAGACGCCTCACATGTTCGTGAATAAGTTCTGGCAATGAGTCTGGAACAGAAGTAACGTTACTAGCAAATTAGATTAAACCAGATATTATTATGAAAGGCATGTTTTATCTGATGAATTCAGAATGAACTGAGATTCTGGTGTTGTGCTGCAGGGTGCTCCGGGCGAGCGGGGATCTCCGGGAGTGTCGGGACCCAAGGGAGCCAGCGGAGATCCGGGCCGGCCTGGAGAGCCAGGTCTACCTGGTGCAAGGGTAAATCAGTCCATCTGTCTGCAGTGTGAGCAGTCTGAACAAGGTTTGATGATGATTTTACACACTTGCTATGATTCCTTTCCACAGGGTCTGACAGGACGCCCGGGCGATGCTGGTCCACAGGGAAAAGTTGGTCCGTCTGTGAGTAAACACTGTTGTACACCATTATTAAGCTTGTTTTGACTATATTTTACACACATATTCTGACTGTACGGTTAGTAGTGAATTTGACCATTGCAGCTATAATTTAATTATAATTTCAGCCAAGAAAGTTTTTTTTTCTTTTTTACAAAGAAGTGGCACACATCAGTTTGAATTAAACAGGAAACTTTGATGCAGAAAGACTGAAATAGTCTTTTCTCCTGAATGTGCACTCCAGAAATCTTTGTTTTAGTCACAGCTTGGAAAAGTAGAATAGTGAAATGGAAAAGGACCAGCCCTTAGTCTGTTAAAGGCATAAAGTCCATTGTTTTCACACCAGCAGACAGTCTTGAAGAGTCTCTGTGTGTCCTGATCTCAGGCCATGCTGCTGATATGATCTCTCATAGTGAGCTGTAGTGTTTGTTCAGTGAGTAACTGTAGTGCTCTGTCGAGGGTGTAGGGTGCTGCTGGTGAAGACGGCCGGCCGGGACCCCCGGGGCCTCAGGGTGCTCGCGGTCAGCCAGGAGTCATGGGATTCCCTGGACCCAAGGGCGGCAATGTAAGCCATCAAACTCTTGTCCATACACATCTGTTTGTGTCGCGGCAGCTTGGATGTGTACATCACTGTGTTATTTTGTTGTTGATATTATGTAAACACTTATAATAATATATAATAATAACACTTATGATAATTGCTCTGTATCCTAACGCTGTAATCGACGTAGCATCACTGAAGGCCTCTTCCTCTCTCTGCAGGGTGAAGCTGGGAAGTCTGGAGAGAAGGGCCTCGCTGGAGCTCCTGGTCTGCGTGTAAGTTCCTCTATGATCCTTCATCTACACATCCTGACTGATCTTCAGAGCGGCTGGGCTCTGGCCAGGACTGCTGCCGCTTGTCATCAGTGATGCCGAGCTCTCTTTGGCAGGCTTTCTTGGCCATTTCGTTCCTCCAGCGCTAAAACAGTGGCTTGTTTTGAAAGAAAACAGACATTTGATCTTGTCAACTTTATGATTTTTCTAATGATACATTTGGGTAAACGGTAATTTACAAAGTGGGAAATGGTAAGTTAGATATTATAAAGAAAACTAGTGACAGGCTTCTTTTGAAGCACAGCGGACCGTGTACAGTATAATTCTTATTGATTCTTTAAATAACCAAAAAACAGTTTCTGCGTCGCAGTGCAACAGATCTCTGAAACACGTTCAAGAAGACTGAGCATCTCTTGTGTGTTTATGTGTTACACACTGCTCTGGTGTTCTCCCAGCATTCATTTTTAAAAGACTTTTACTGGCCCATGTGCTTAATATAAAATGTGGTTTTAAGTTCATACTGCCGGCTGAGTTTGGTGGAAATCATCTTCCCTCTCTGTCTGTTATAGTAAACTGGGTGTGTTTGTGACTGATCCACAGCCGATGATAGTTAAGCGTCCATCGAAACAGAGAAACACTTGCAGTCAGCTAGAATAGTTCAGAAGATTGCATGATGACCGGAGAACTGAAAACACAGAGCATTCTCATCCTGGAGTCTGGGGATGTATCTGAAATCGCTCCCTATGCCCTCATTCACTATTCCCTGCATTAGTCCACTCGTTCAGTTCACTTGAAATGTGTTGGTCATACACTCATTTTGCCGGCATTCTGGGATTAAATGACTGCACTCGAGAAAATGGCTAAGAATGGATAAAAGCAAGGCAGTTTTGATTAGTGAAAGATTATCTCTCTCTCTTTTTTTCATATGCAACATTTGATAAAGCTTTGTACGGCATTTGTGATCTGGACAGGAGGCAGAAAACCACATCCTAAACAATCAGAGCCTCAACATAACAGATCAGCAGCACCAAGAGGCTAATCATACATGAGCGCAGGGTTTTTCTGCAGAAGGTTTGAGGTGTTATCTCAGTTATCTGCTGTCTGTCCGATGCTGACATTACAATAGACAGCAAGCAGTGGCACTGAGCTCTTCTGAAGACACGTACAAGCACACCTCGTCTTCAGATCTGATGGAGTGACCGATGTCTGTGCTCTGCAGGGTCTGCCGGGGAAGGACGGAGAGACAGGTGCTGCTGGACCTCCTGGACCTGCTGTGAGTGTGTCTGCCTATACACGTGTTCACATGACGAGTTTATGAATAGAGTCTGATAATGATGATGATGATGGGACGTTGACAGGGTCCTGCAGGAGAGAGAGGAGAGCAGGGTCAGCCCGGACCCTCCGGCTTTCAGGTGAGCTAGTCTTATTCAAGAGTTTAACATCAGCCTAACTTCATGAATTGATTTCTATGGGTGAAAATAGGTAAAGTAGCTCTGTAAGCTAACAGTACGGTGGAGTGTGTTTCGATCATGTCTTACGGTTGTTGTACGTTCACTGTCACAGCTTGTTACTTAACAGTTAACATTAACTCTTGCAGCAGCAGCATGATGAGAGAAAATCATTCTGTAGGAAAAAATAATTATTCCCATACGTCTGGAACTTGATCTTGACCGCACACGCATTGTGAGGAGATTACAGAAGGCTAAATGATCTTTTACAGATAGGTTTATTGTACAGATTTGTCTGTGATGCATCTTGACCAAGACACTTGTGAAAAACAGACATTTTTACTCTCAGAATGGATAAATATGGACAGTGAATAAAACATCATCATGTACAGTATGTGCCATCCCAGCAGCGCATTACTTGAGGATTTATTTTATCAATAAAAATCAACAGTTTAGTTTAACACCGTGTTTGCAAACCATTTGTTTGTTGTTTATAGGGTCTCCCTGGCCCCCCGGGGCCCCCCGGTGAGGGCGGTAAACCTGGAGATCAGGTGAGAGCAAACTTAGCTTTACATGTCCTTCTGTTGGCTGCAGACAGAGGAGTGATGAAGCCTGTGTCTGTCTTTGCTTGCTCAGGGTGTTCCTGGAGAGGCAGGGGCCGCAGGGGCCACCGGACCACGCGTGAGTCTACACTTAATGCTCTCTCTTCGGCTCATAAGTGCTCAGTATTCTCGTGCGTTAACGCTCTTCCTCCACAGGGTGAGCGGGGTTTCCCCGGAGAGAGAGGAGGAGTGGGGCCCCAGGGCCTCCAGGGGCCTCGCGGTCTTCCAGGAACTCCAGGAACTGATGGGCCAAAGGTGAGCAGATCAGTCAGAAAACGTTTTATAACTCACACTGCAGCCTTCAGTAAAGCTCGTGGGTTAAGTGTGCCGAAGCCTGTAATGATCTGGTCATCTGTAGGGTGGCGTGGGCCCGGCGGGGACTCCTGGTGCTCAGGGGCCTCCAGGACTGCAGGGGATGCCTGGAGAGAGAGGAGGGTCCGGCATTCCTGGACCAAAGGGAGACAGAGTAAGGGTCACCCTCACAAGACATCTGAAACTAAGAGAAACTCACACTTATTTAAAAAAGCTTGATTATGAAGGTGATGTTCATGAATGCTTTGAACATGTTAGAAAAGTACTAGTAGAGCTGTGTGTGCAAACATTAGTGATACATGTACTGTACTGGACATCAGTAAGATCTGCCCATCTGTGTGCCGCAGGGTGACAACGGTGAGAAAGGACCTGAAGGAGCTCCTGGGAAAGACGGCGCAAGAGTAAGAAGATTGAGAGTCTGGGGCCAGATTTACTAAACGAACTAGCGTTAGAGCACAATTCTATAAAAGTGCAGGAGGAACGTCTGTGTGATTTACTGACGCTGTACTCATTAAAAACACAGAAGCAGATCGTCTGCGTGATCTACTGAGAGAACCGCTAACACCTCCCGCTGTAGGGCATGCTTTATTTGGGGGTTGGCGCAAACTCTTAGTAAACCTGGCCTCTTGTTAATATTTTCACGACTTACTTTGTGTTGGTTTTCACATGTATGGTTAGTTAGTGATGAAGGTTTATGAAGGCTTTGTGTCTCTACAGGGTTTAACGGGTCCAATCGGTCCTCCTGGTCCTGGGGGGCCCAACGGTGAAAAGGTACTGAAGTCATCAGTATATGATCAGTTTGTTAACGTGTTGAATGTGTAATGTTAACCTCTGTGCCGTACGTTCCTCAGGGAGAGTCTGGACCTGCAGGACCGTCTGGAGCTGCTGGTACTCGCGGTGTTCCTGTGAGTCTCTCACTGACTAACAGTGCACTTTAAATCTGTATTTACCGGCCTCTGAATCTACATACAGAGAAGTTTATCAGTTTTGTCGTCCTGTATCTAACTTTAGACATGATATGACACACCAGATCTCTGTTTTTATATGCTTCATACATATGAACTTCTAGGAGCAACCTCTATAATCTATCATCTAAACACTGTTTTAGCTGATGGCTTGGCATCATTATTGTACATATACAGTTTAAAACTATACTAGTATGTTATAATAAAACCAAGGCTTTGTTTTTGTCAGGGTGACAGAGGAGAGACTGGTCCCCCTGGTGCTGCTGGTTTTGCTGGTCCTCCTGTGAGTACACGCACCTCTTCTTCACTCGTTCTTTATTTCTACTAACAGTAAATCTCTCAGATACTCTCATACGCCAAACTCACACCGTCAAACTACGGGAAAAGCTGTTTTTAATATTATAGCAGTGCACAAATGAAACCCACTAATAAAAAAGACTGGCTCAGAGACTACCCAACTAATGATGACACCAGGCATAAGTGTTTGTGGACAGAAAATAAAAAAGATGGAAAGATGGCACAAACTACTAAAGGTCAATGCTTATCATTTCATGACCTCATTTACTCATTTACAACTGAGATCTTAGTGATCAGTGAAAAGAGGGCAGGCGAGTATCATCTAATCTTTAATGATGGAATGACATCAGCTCATTACCCAGAACTCTGCCTCTGTTTGTCTGTAGCAGTTCTGGAGGGCTTCTGTCCTGCAGAGTTAAGATCCAACCCTAATCAAACTCCTGAAGCTCGTATTAGAGCCTATTAACCTGAGGTCTTATTAGATAAACCTCCAGGCAGGTGTTGAGGCAAGTTAAAGCCTGCTATACTTCAAACATAGCTCGTTTGTGTTTGTTTAGTACAGTACACTGTTTTCCGAAGAGGCGGGCTGTAGATTAAACACTCTCGCGTATACCCCGACACAACAACGATGCTGTATCTAGGTGTGAGACGGATACTGAAGGTCAAATAATAACGATTAGCAGCAGTTCAGTGCCAATGTTTGCAATACAAAAGAACAATAATCAGCTTTTTATGTGTCGGTGAAAACTTTAGCATGATGTGGAAACAAATATTGAAGTCTGTTTATTTTACTAGTGTTCATTCATTTTTATTCAATTGTATAAATTATTGCACGTTTTTATGTTATTTGGTAGGGGTGTGCCAAAAAATTGATTCACAGAAAAATCTAGATTCTCATTTGCAACGATTCAGAATCGATCTGAAATATCCAAGAATCCATCCATCCAATAAATAAATAAAATCAGCTGGCTGTTCGCCTCCATTTTTGTAACTACTGGTCTGTACGGATGCCACCAAGCAGCCGGTTTTTGAACGTAAGCGTGCGCGGCAAATCACTAAAACAAAGAGGGAGCAAATATGGATGAGAGGGAGATCAATCAGCCCCGTCTTCACTTAAAGATAAAGTTTGGCGTCATTTCAGTTTTTACTGAATGGCTGGAAGCACTGCGCTGGACATGACACACACAGTGTGCAAGCTCTGCAAAACGAAGACCAAGTACTTCGGCAGCTCAACAAATGTGTGTGCCCATATTACTAGACATCACCCGGAGCTCAGCGACACGGAGCAGAGTCAGCCGCCAGCTGCAGACCAACACACTGCAGTGCTTCACCAAACTCCCTGCCAACTCCGAGAGAGCAACAAAAATAACTCAGTCTATCGCTTGCTTCATTGCCAAAGTGTAGTGCATCTCGAACGCACCTAATGTGCTGGGAGGGTGGGATTTAGCAAAAAATAAACAAATAAAATAAACGTTTATTATTCATTTCCTTTTGCCCCTTTATTTTTAATATTCTGTGATACGTTTTTCTATTTTTTTGTATTTCTATTCTTGTATTTTACTGATTGCATAAATGTGAATAATAGCAAACAACGAAACTACAACATTTTTTTATTAAACGTCTCAAAATTCAAGTTCTTTACATGTTCCTCGTAGTTTTAGACTAAAACAAAGATAAACAGGGACATTTAAAAAAGTTCATTCATTACGTTCCTCATATTTACACATTTTGCAAATACAAATATAGTAAAACAACTTTTGAATGAAGTAAAATAAATTATTATGATTGTAAATGATAAATGTGAGACCAGCATGCAATTAATTTAAAGACTTTGAAATTGTGATGTTTTAGACAATCATTATGAATAAAATCGAATCTTTTTGAATCAAAAATCTATTTTGAATCGAATCGTGGCCTCAAGAATCAGAATCGAATTGAATCGTGAGTTGGTAAAAGATTCCCACCCCTGTTATTTGGTGTCGTGATTTACTTTGGAAACTTGACATTCGACACAGTGTGTTTATAGATGTTGTTCTCCTGTCTGACCTCAGCTGAAAGAGAAACAAAGTTTCAGAACACACCCAACGATTGCGTAACCACCATGGACCAATAATAGCTCAAATGTGTTTAGGAGCCAAATGAATCCCCCAAAAAGTTTGTTTGCGTGAGCTGTTTTAAACTTCAAACTTGAAGCTTGGGCCTGATTGTGTACGAAATGGCATCATATCAGTTCACTCTTTGGTATATCAGTGGAGAAGTAGATTCAGGAGCTGCAGCTGTGGTGATGATTGTCAGTTCAGTTTTTAAATCATCATTGTGAACTTATTTTAAAACATATTTGAGGAAATGCGGTGGAGCAGGAAGCCAAAAGGAGATTTATTTAAATTCAAAATCAAGAACTGAAATTCATAATCGCGAATAGTACATCAAACCTGGAGTAAACAGATTTAACATTTTAAAAGTCATATGGATGGATGAATTGCCTTTACATCTTGATTAATGACATAAAGGTGCGAGTGTTGCATCACTGACAGCACTAACACTGATTAACTGACTGTTCAACGATTGATCTGGACATGTTAGGGTGCAGATGGACAGCCTGGGGCTAAGGGAGAGCAGGGCGAAGGTGGACAGAAGGGTGACGCTGGTGCACCGGGCCCTCAGGGGCCTTCTGGAGCTCCAGGTCCTCAGGTAACTTCAGCACAAAGAGTTGCTTTCCTGTCTGAAGATAACATTTACCCTGTATTTCTTCACATGCTGAATTCCTGGTTTGATTACAGGGACCAACTGGTGTGTCTGGACCCAAAGGGGCTCGTGGTGCTCAAGGACCTCCTGTAAGTACTAACAGGAGACTGTGCTTTGTAAATTTAGATCATAAAACTGAATGTTTATTTTTTATGTATTTTACAGGGTGCCACAGGTTTCCCTGGAGCTGCTGGTAGAGTTGGACCTCCTGGTCCCAATGTAAGTAAACCAATGGATCTATTCACACTTACAAAGACCTCACTCAAGGGTCATGACCTGAGAAACCAAAATTCCATTGATCTTCTGACATATAAGTTCATTGTAAGAACTTAAAACTTTCTCATTAGTCTAAAAACAACTTGTATTGAAATGACAGCTCGTGGAATGTTCGATTATATGATGTAATAGAGTGGATAAACCTTCACAGAAGATCATCAGTGCATGCTTCTACATCGCTGCCCGTTTAGCCACGTTAAAGTCCAAATTACTATTGCATTGTGGTTACACTTGATTTTGATAGTCCGCTTTACGCATTCTACTTACTATAAGTAACTTCTCAATTACATGTCAGCTAATTCTCTTTCATTCGCAACTACTGTACATGCTACTAACTCTCAGGTTAGGTTTAGTAGAATTAGTTGACATGCAGTATCATTCAGTTGTATGTTGTGGACACATTAAATAAAGTGTTAGAGGATTAGGCAGACAGTCTACTAATTCTCTAATGACTGCTAGTCAACATGTAGTTGCCAATTACTGTTAGTACTGTTACCCATATTTCGTGTAGGCTGATGTCCTTTCACGTTCTGTGTCCTCCACACCTCAGTGTTTTCATTCATGTTAATGTGTTGGTTTACGTCACTTTCAGGGTAACCCTGGTCCGGCTGGTCCTGCTGGTCCTCCTGGTAAAGACGGTCCTAAGGGTGTTCGCGGTGATGGTGGTCCTCCTGGAAGACCCGGGGATGCTGGCTTGCGTGGGGCAGCTGGGACTCCTGGAGAGAAGGGAGATCCTGGGGAAGATGGGCCTTCTGTATGTAGTTTTACTGGCTCTCTTTAGCATCAGTGTTAATATACAGCTTCCAGCTTAACACAAAGTAAAGATAGGACCACTCTGAGTGTTACTTAGAGAGATTACATGCAAAGTCCACACTCATTTTGTGATGAGTGTCTCACATGTGACCCTGCAGCACAAAAGAAGTCATAAGGGACATTTTTTGAAATTGAGAAGTATATGTAATCGAAAAGTTGAATAAATAAGCTTTCCCTTGATGTTTGTTAAGATAGGACAATATTTCGCCAAGATAATATTTGAAAATCTAGATTGTGAATTCAAATAAATAAATTAAATAACTGAGCCAGCCGCCTTTAAAGTTGTCCAAATAAAGTCCTTACCTATGCATATTACTAATTAAAAAATAAGTTTTAATATATTTATTGTAAAACATGTACAAAATGTCTTCATGGAATTCTTTTTTTGTCATAAAAGAAAAATAGATAGTTCTGACCCACTCAGTGTATTGTTGGATATACAGAGATACCCGTGCTGCTGTGCTTCAGAGACACTTACTGTACGCATGTTTAGGTTCTATTGTGATTGTGGCTTTGACTTCTGTTCTGTCTCAGGGTCCGGATGGGCCTGCAGGTCCTCAGGGTTTGGCTGGTCAGCGTGGTATTGTTGGACTTCCAGGACAGCGTGGTGAAAGAGGTTTCCCCGGCCTGCCTGGACCCTCTGTGAGTCTCCACTGTCCCAGATAACCACTCTGACATTTAGGATAGTAATGCTGACAGTGACAGGAGACAGAGAAACCGTTCTCACAAGTTTTTGATCATCTGATGATCCCCATCACAGGGTGAGCCTGGTAAACAAGGAGCTCCTGGAGGACCTGGAGACCGTGGACCCCCTGGACCCGTGGGGGCGCCTGGTCTGACTGGACCTGCTGGGGAACCTGGGAGAGAGGTACGTCACAGCCAGCCATGGTCCTGGGGATTTACTTCAGCAAAACCTGTAAAATCAACCTGTGCTTAAACCAAGAAAACCATGCACAGTTCAGATCCCACCTAAATGATGTTTCATTCATTACTTTCTGCACAAATCCAAATGTGTATTGTGTGCTTGGTGTTACTAGCAGTGCTCACTTTGAAAATACGTGATAAATCCTGTGACTTAAGTCTAGAAATTGCTATAAACCAATGGTTCCCAATCCTGGTCCTGTAGTCCCCAGCTCTGCACACCTATGTATGATGTTTTTCATGATGCAAAGCAGCTTCTACATTATATTTATTAATATCAGTGGTGACCATCTCAAGTTAATGTCCTTACGGCAGAAAGGTAGAGTAAAAATCAAGCAGTTAGATTTGACATGGGTCTGTAATTGGTCAGTTCGTTAGGATCTAGTTCTTAATAAGAGACTTAAAGGTGTAGTTCAGCCAAAAATAAAAATGGTCCTGTCTTTTCTCACCTTTGAAGCATCTTAGTTGTATGTGACTTTTTTTTCAGATGGATCCAATTGGAGTTATAATAAAAATTGTCCAGACCTCTCCAAGCCTTTGAAATGATTTAAGCGGGTGATAGCGTTACTCTTCGGAAGTCCCTCACACAGCTCCAGGGGGTGCATAAAGTCCTCCTGTATTATGTTTCTGACACTATCTATTTCATCAATTAAAAAATTCATAAAGTCATCACTACTAAACTGTGAGGAAATATTTAGTTTGGGTGACATCTAAGAGTGTGCATTATTTTTACAACAGCTCAATAAACAAGGAGCTAATTGAGAAACGTAGTTTTTTGACACCCGATTTCCTGTTTTTGCTCTGTTTAAACAATAAAACATCATTTCAAGTAAAACCACAGTATTATTTTGCATCTAATGAATGAATCAATGATTCAGTTCAGTCGCAATGACTCACTTATTCACAGTGACTTGCTGCCACCTATTGGCTGCAACGTTTGGCCATGTCTCTGCTTAGCCTCCCATGTACCTGTTTGCCTGCTGTTTTGGCCGTGCCTGTTACCTGAAAATAAAGAGTTTTTGCTTATGGATCCGAACGCTTCAGCCGCAGTCCTGACAATTAGAGTGGAACAGCATTTTCTAACGACATTGTATTTTATCGTTGTCTTATCCAATTTTATTTTGGAAAATATAATGTTATTTTTTCCAGAGGCTCGTACTATAAATCTGGTTGAACAAGCTCAGGGTTAGGGAACAAACCCAATAGTATAAGATGAATGAATAAATGCAAACATGCTGTACATACATTCAATATTTTAATATTTTTGCAGGGCAATCCCGGATCTGATGGTCCTCCTGGCCGAGATGGTTCTGCAGGAATAAAGGTGTGCTTCACAGAGGATTGTGTTTATTCCTCTAGGCCTCCACAGACTGCTGTCTCTGATCTGTGATCACTGTATGTTGTGTTCTGCTCAGGGTGACCGGGGAGACACTGGAACCGCAGGCGCTCCTGGTGCTCCGGGCGGCACTGGTGCTCCTGGTCCGGTCGGACCCACCGGCAAACAGGGAGACCGAGGAGAGGCCGTGAGTACACATTCAGACAATACTGCATGACCAAACACATAACACTGTCAGGAATATGGTAGTTATTATTCACATTACTGATCGGTATTATTTAAGGGATTTTATCTTTACTTTTAGTTCAGTTTGAATTGAATGAAAGGCCAATAAATATATTTAATTAAACCAGTTAACAGGCTGGAAAAGTTGTCAAGTAAATGAACTATATCAGTGATTTTGTTTCATGCATGACTTACAAAAGTCAATTCAGTATCAATGCTCGTGTTATTTCTCTCAACGGTGGAATGTGTATGAGTGACTTTAAAGCTTTACAAATGCTATAAACATCAATCAAAACCTTTGAGACATTCCAAGTTTTCTGAGTTGAATTCCTTTAAAATGTGTTGCATCTGGAAAGTGGTATAGCTGGATGGGATTACGTCTCAAAGCTGCCGTTAATACACGGTAAAAGCATGGAAAGCATAGGACTGTCCAAAAATACACTACTGGAAATAGACAGGGGAAAAAAAAGTATTTTGATTTTAAAAACAGATGAGTTTATGCCAAAAGATGACATTTTAGATAGAACAGTCTTGACACATTCATTACTTTTAACTGTAGGGACCCAAAGGACCTGCTGGAGCCCCGGGGCCTGCTGGAGCTCGGGGAATGCCTGTGAGTACTTCTCCTTCCACACATGACTCGAGTCTGCTTTCAATAGTCAAATCATGCACAAAAATGAAAGTAGACTTATAGAGTTAATATAGAGTTGAAATGTTCATGTTCATTAACCACAGGGCCCACAAGGCCCACGCGGAGATAAGGGAGAGGCTGGTGATTCAGGTGAGAGAGGACAGAAAGGACACAGAGGATTCACCGGTCTTCAGGGGCTGCCTGGGCCTCCTGTAAGTTGCTGTTTCTTTGTGACATATTCAGTTAAAGGATATGGATAAACTGAGGTAAGATGTAATGTGATAAAACAAAAACACCTGTCCTCTACACACAGGGCCAACCTGGTGACCAAGGAGCTTCTGGACCTGCTGGACCCGGTGGAGCAAGAGTATGTAGCCAGGAGCATTACTGCATCTGTATTTGCCAGGGTGTCAACCCCTGCAGAGTTTAGCTCCAACCTTAATCACACACAAGGGCCTCGTTTGTAACATCTGATCTTAGAGTGTGTGTACACTAAAACCCACGTCTTTGACATGAAAAAGCACCACATCAGGGTTTAAGCAGATGTACACGCTTTTCTTTGTGGGATGGCTTCTATGCAACATTTTAAGAATGAGGCCCAAAAATGGCTTGAAGACCACAGGCAAGTGTGTTGGACAGGTTGGGAGTAAACTCTGGAGGCCCTACAGGAGCAGGATTGGACTGCCTCAGATCATGCAAACAGGTGATGCTGTGCTGACACTCAGACTTCTGACTCTTTCCAGGGACCCCCAGGCCCCGTTGGACCAGCTGGAAAAGATGGATCAAATGGTTTGCCTGGTCCCATCGGACCCCCTGGACCTCGCGGTCGTTCTGGAGAGACTGGGCCATCTGTAAGTAGCACAGCAACATCTAGACTTATACAGCAGTGTCCCCAACACTGAAAGATTGTTTAAAACGTGAAGTATTAGGGGTACTCTAGGAATGAGGATAGGAAATGTTCTGATTAAGTCTGCTGAAACACAAGGCTGTTAGCTTAACATCAGATTGTTCTCCTCAGGGCCTTCCAGGAAATCCTGGTCCCCCTGGTCCTCCTGGACCCCCAGGGCCCGGTATCGACATGTCTGCTTTCGCTGGTCTGTCTCATCCTGAGAAGGGTCCTGACCCCCTGCGGTACATGAGGGCAGACCAGGCCGCTGAAGGTGACCGCCAGAATGATGCAGAGGTGGACGCCACTCTGAAATCCCTGAACAACCAGATGGAGAACATCCGCAGTCCTGACGGCACTAAGAAGAGCCCAGCCCGGACCTGCAGAGACCTGAAGCTCTGCCACCCCGACTGGAAGAGCGGTGAGTCCTCCGGAGCATGGCTTCAGTCTTCATCAAGTATATGTGCGGGGAATAACGTGGCGTCTCTCTGCAGGTGAATACTGGATTGATCCTAACCAGGGCTGCACTGTTGATGCCATGAAGGTCTTCTGCAACATGGAGACGGGCGAGACCTGTGTTTATCCCAAACCCACCAATATCCCACGCAAGAGCTGGTGGACCTCCAAGGGGGCGGAACGCAAGCACGTTTGGTTCGGAGAGGACATGAATGGTGGATTCCATGTGAGTCTTTCTTGTTCTGGTCCTGCTTACCCTCGAGTTTGATTCAAAACTACTCTTGAGGATTTAGATCACCTCTGTCTAATGTGCTTTCTTCTCGTTTCTATTCCCAGTTTGGCTATGGAGATAACAATCTGGCTCCTAATACAGCAAGCATTCAGATGACCTTCCTGAGACTGCTGTCCACCGAGGCCTCGCAGAACCTCACCTACCACTGCAAGAACAGCATTGCCTACATGGACGAGGCCACTGGAAACCTGAAGAAAGCTCTGCTGCTGCGGGGGTCCAATGATGTGGAGATCCGTGCGGAGGGCAACAGCCGTTTCACATATAGTGTTCTTGAGGATGGCTGCAAGGTGAGGAAACACTTCTGAGCAGGCTTGGGAAGCAAGCTTTTAAAAATGTAAATAATAATAATGGAAGTGCTATGTTGAAAACTCCAGCATGTGTCCTGAGCAGGAGATAGTTGCTTAGGCCTAACCTTGGGAAATGGTCGAAAGTGGGAAAGCTCTAAATATTTTAGACCCCGTTCACACCTGTATTTAGTGTCGTCCACTTGTGATCGAATACATGAAATCTCAGCTTTATACCAGGCCTAAACAGAGCCAGTGAGAACAAGTAGACAACAATACCTTTGTGTTTTCATGGGTTGAACTCAACAACAAACATACAGTATAGTGTGACTCACTAATGCATTCTTTATATGTGACGCTCACATAACAATATGGAAGCAGTTCAGTAGAGTGCAAAAACATGCTCAGTGTGAACAGACTCCTTACTGCCGAGTTCTTTTCCTACAGAAACACATAGGACAATGGAGCAAGACGGTCATCGAGTACAGATCACAGAAGACTTCACGCCTGCCCATTGTGGACATTGCACCTGTGGATATTGGAGGAGCTCATCAGGAGTTTGGAGTGGACGTGGGTGCCGTCTGTTTCTTGTAAAGACAGAGAGGAACATATGAAACCGGGATACAGAAAAAACAAGAGTGATAACACACGCTCGAGAGCGAGGAACAACGAAGGAGAGAAACTAAAGAACGTGACATTCTTCCGTGGAAAATCTTTATGACTAAAAAAATAAAAGAAGTGCTTCCGAAAGTATTTTTAGGAAATGCACCGATAGACACTAGCTGTACTCATCTGTGACTGACGGGCAGACAGCGTCTCGACTCTCGGCACTCTGGGAACATCTCACAACCCAACCCAACGCTATATAAGGGAGCATGCCAGAGAAAACCACAGAAGTAGAAGTGTGTCTTGGTTTTATTTATTTATTGTTAAGGTGCTATTTCCCCCTGTGCATTTGAATCAAGAGTTGTACATCGGTGAGTCCCACACTAAATATCATTTTCTTCTATAATAATCGGACTTGCGTGCATTTTACAACCGCCTGAACATTCAAGTGTTGGTCTTTCCTATCACCACAGTGTATGTAAATAACTGTGCATTAAAACATAATCAATGGTGTTAATCTTATAAAACACCCTGCATTTTTTTCCCAACCACCAGATATATAATAGACATCTAATTGTTTGTGTATATGTATTTGTTCTTCTTCAGTCCAAAGCCCTGTTATGTCACGCTATTCAGTATTCTTTTAAAAGAGGCCTTGCACATATGTGGTCTGTTGCCCAGTTTTCTTTTTTAAGCTACCTCACGCTGTAAAAAACCATCACAGAAAAAGAAAAGCCTTACTAATTTGAAAAGTCGGCATTAAGCCTTTGATCTGAATTCAACTGATAAAAGTAGCTTTCTCCCGGCTTTATGCTACTCTTTATGAAATGACTTTATCGAATGGCCCTGAGCACATTGATCTCGCATCCTGTCCTTTGTGATAGTGGAAAATCAAAGAGCTGTCATATTGTTTTATTTTGTTGTGTTTTTAATGAATGCAAATGTTAAAAATGTATGACCTAGAGATAGCTTTTATCCCATTTCCTCTTGTTTTTTGTTTGTAGTTTTCGAAGCACTCTTAGTCATAGGGTAAGGCCAGCTACTCCAGAGCGCATCAGCCCATCTCGCTTGTGTGTTTGTGCTGCTTTTTACATTTGTTGATTTTTTTTTTTGCTAAAATAAAAGGATAGTACATTTTTGTTCAGTTATTATAGTATTGGGTTTCAGAGGCGGGTTGATTTATATTGTCTTTGTTTTCTTGGAAAATAAAGAAAAACGTAGCATCCAGCAAAAGTAAAATACTTCCGTTATGATGGTCATTAATATTTCAGATAAATCATCCTGTACAAATAATGCAGCAGTGCAGTCTGGTTAGTGTATTTATGTCACAAACATTTCAACATTGTGCTCTGTTTTTCTATGACTTTTTTACCGTACAAACACCACATAGAATGATTTCTATTAAATAAATAGAGTAATGTTGGTATATCTGCGATGGCTTGTCTTGTGATTTTACAGCATGCCCAGTTGTGAGTCAATGAGGATATCAGAGTAATGCCACAGATAACACTGTATAACTCTACTATAATGAACTAGCAGAACTCTGGCTGACCGAGACAGAGTCAGCTGTAGTCGTTCATCACAAGGACACAACTCTGCTGGGACGCTGCTCGTCAGATCTGGATCATCTTCACTGATACTCAAGGACTGAGAGCTCTCTGGACGCTGGGCTCGTCCACACTCATCAGATCACGCTCAGCTTCCAGTACAGCACCTTTGAAGCCAAGGTGTCCAGTACAAACCCTTACAGAAGCTCTTCTTGTTCGGCACAGAGATGCCTCCAGATGTTTAGCTCAGTCATCAGGCAGCCGGCGGCCGGTCACTACACTCTCCACCAAACACGAGGATCTAAACATCATCCTGAGAGGATACTGGACGTCCTCGAGTGTGTTTGTCTGATGTTGAGCCATAACGTGCATCCTACCAAATTAATAATTTTAACGCAAGTGCATAGTAAAGGCCCCCTCCGTGCTTGTGAAATACAGAACCTAAGCGTAACGTATATAATGAAAACGAGACTGGGCTGAGAAGGGATGCTTGTGGAACTCCACTAGAGATAACGGATGCTCTTGACCTCTCCAGATGTGTGTTTAGAAAAGACCTTGTAATAGCTGTTACTTGGTTTGCAGGAGACTTACAGATAGCAAACAATATCATCATCTGCAAGTATTTTATTCCTGGAATTTACTTACCACCCAATGAACAGGGCCTGTCTCAGAAAGGAGGTTAACCCTGAGATAAGAGAAACTCTGGGTTTATATATAATAATGCCTTTTCATAGCTGCGGTGTACCACTTAACTCTGAGTTAGTCTACTCAGATTTATTGCTCTTACTCAGATCAGCTGTTCTGAAACTCAATTTTTAATCTCTGGCTTGATGAAGTGAACCTCCTTTCTGAAACAAGACCCAGGTCTTTTTAATTTAACACCGGAAGAATACACACACTCCCACAGTGCCTTGCAAAAGAATTCATACCTCTTTTAATTATTTTTCACACTTTGTTATGTTGATGCCTTCTGTTAAACTGCTTTAAATCACATTTCCCCCACATCGGTCTGCACTCCACACACCATACTGACAGCAAAAACCCAGATGTGTGACAACTCTGTAAATTTATTCATCATAAACAAGCCTCAAGGTGCTCTGATCTGCGTTTTCAGCTGTTAGACGTTTTCTGAGATGTCTTTCCAAATCATACTCATTCAAATTAATTTTCCATAGTTTAACTACAGATCTCCAGCTTGTTAACTGTGTGACTAGCACATGCTCAGAAACCTGCTGTACTCTCACTCGCTCAGCCTCAAAGCTATCGGACTAAAAAGGAGGAAATGTGTATTTTATAATTGAAGTTATTTGTAAGTTAAAGAGTTGCAATTTGGTGTGCCTCAAGGAAGTTGTCAAAATTTTCTATTTTGATAGATGACTTCCTCTGTTTTTAAAGCGTGCAAGGGCAGTAATGTATGCAGATGATATAACGTTATATCAACTGAAACACTATCTGCTGATTTAGGAGTTACAATTAATGGTGAGGTGAGTACGGAAGAATAAGACGGTTCTTAATTTGACAAAAGAGTATTGTGTTTGGGTCAAATGCTAAACTTAAAACAAAATGACATTTGTCTGTAAAGTGTCTATTGAGACTGGGAAGAGGTGTGTAATACGTTTACCACAGTATTCCATCTCAAACTGCTAACAGTGGTTCTTACTTGGACTCCTGTCCAGCGGCGTGCTCGAGTACATCAAGTGATTAGCTCAGAACAGAGCTGCACGACTAACTCGAACCTGTAACAGACCAGTTGATATCACAAGAACACACTAAATACTAGTTCGGTTCCTGATGAAGGATAGGGCAATTGTTTCCCTGTTTTGTTTCGTAAGAAATATTTCAATGCCGACAGTTCCAAGTGCACTGTACGGTCAGCTTTTGTAGTGCTAGTCATAATTTAACACAAGGTATGCAACAAAAGGATATTTTTTGCTTGATGTTTCAAAAATTAATGCAAAGCAAAGGACTGTATGTAAATATGGAATGAATTGTCATTGGTAATTGCATGTTTTTTAAAGTAAAAAGCGGTTTAAAAACTGTTAAATATTTAATGGTACAGTGTTGAGTGAATTAGTGAAGTATCTGAATTCATTTGTGGTTTTTGTTTTATTGCTTTGGATTAATGTAATTGTATTTCTTACTTGTTGGAGCCCAGGACCCTGCCTTGGTAACGAGGATCCACATAAACCACCCGACCTCTAAGCACTGTTCGGTTTTAATGAAAACATCTTGGAAATCAAGCCCCTGGTCACTAACTTCACATTAGAGCACTGGAATTGTTTAGCTAGAGTATTAAGATGTTTATTCTCGCTCTGAAGCTTTGAGAAGTTATTTATACATTACATGTACTAAACACTATTCTGACTCACAACAGACATAACTCAAGATCTTCAAGTGTGAAATTAAATTCTTCCACAGGATAAATGAAAAAATAAGCCTCTCAAATAATCCACATCATCTCTGTAAAGTTGTGTATTTTCCACAGTGAACACAAACCAAAGCATTAACAGGAGCACTAGAGTCAGAGCGCTCAGGAGCTGGGAAGCGGTCTGGGGGCGGTCTGCAGGGTTCTCTTGGCCATCTCCAGCGCTCCTTCCTGTGTCCGGTTCCCTCCGATGAAGCCGCTGGCGTGGACGAAGATGCAGCCGGGGATCCCGCTCAGCTCGGACAGAGTCTCGTCACGGACGCCTCGCCATTCCTCCAGAAGACTCAATCTAGACACATGACAGCAGTGGTGTTATATTTAAGCTTCTCACAAGCACTCAGCGCTTTGAGGTTATCTACACGACGTCCCTGCTAGCTGAAGCAGCCGCGCACAGAAGCGGTGTGAGAACTGGAGAGAGCGTACGAGGCGGCGGCGGGAACGGTTAGTTTGGTTTCCACTGCGGGGCTGATAACGGAACCAGTCAGCCGTTGCCATGGTAACACAAATGTTTACATATGATACAAGGTGTAAATAACCACTGTTATGGAGGATGATCAGAAATTACTGTAGATTATTTCATTTGTGGTTTTTTTGTGTTTCTAGCAGCCAGGGAACAGACGAGTGACAGATCCTGACAGGAGACGACGCGCACACACACACACACACACGCACTCACACACGACCGGGTCAATCGCGCCGCACCAGGCTCACGTGGAAACACACCTGGAACCGTGCCGGATAGCCAGCGATACCTTACTTTCTTCCAAATAACGTACATTTCATTCATAATATTATAAACACTATTATAAATTGTGTGAAATGGCTAATAAGATGAGGAAATACAAAACGACTGATGTGGAGGCGAATTGTTTAGTCTTGACAACAGTTTGGTCTGAACTCAACAAACTCGAGATCTAATTCAGCTTCACAACACAGCTCTTCCAAGCACAGTTATTAATGTTAATATCCAGAGGAATTACATGTGCACATTTCCTTTAGAGGGATTTGTACTATTTAGAAAATGTATTCTATATGATATTTGTATAATACTCGTAATGTTTTATATGATCTTCGTTCTCCGTTACAAGACATTCACGTCATCCTGGACACGTCTTACTCATGTCCAACACTTTGTGACGGAGCACTAAACACCAGGGGAGGGGAAAATAATAATAATCGATTCTCCCATAAATCACACTCCTCTCTTCAACGATTCTGAATAATGATCTTTAAAGGCAATAGAAGCGCGGCGGGCTACAGACACGCGAGCACGCTGACAGTGTGTGCTTCCATCAGACACGGTACTTCAGATACTGCCTGGAGATGAAAGAAACGCATTCACACCTGCTTTGTGTTTGATGTAGTGCGGCGGTTAAATGTAGTTTATAGTTTTATACCAAACAGACGTACAGTACACACCGTTAGTTATGTTCTCAAAGCAGAGCAAAACCTCTGATACAGATCTGTGCATTAGTCTGAATGAAGCCCGTCTATGACCTCATCAGAGCAACTATCTTCTGTAGACCTTCCGAAACTCAAACAACACTTCTTTCAAATAAGCAATTGTTTTAAAAGGTATACTGCTTATATAATTATAATAAAAAGGTAAACTATGGCACAAAATAAATTGGATTTCAAATGTATATGAAAATAGCAACGTGCAGTAATATTAAACCTCTTCCTGCTTTCACAGACAAGGGTTAAGCTAGTCACAGACTAAAACACAAGTTTGAGCTGTCTCGTGAAACCAAGATTCAGACCCATACTTTTAAGATGTTTCAACTATAAACAAAAAACACAGAAACTCCAATTTTGCATTTGCATAGCAGAGAAATGTAGATAAAGAGTCATTTTGGAATCAGATCATGTGATGGCAATATTGAAGCACAATACTTGTAGCGCCAAAAAAAAAAAAATTAAATAAACATCGCAATGCATATCATATCGGCACCCAAGTATGGTGCTGGTATGGAATCGGGAGGTATTGTCTCATCCCTTCTAAACTCCTGCAGTGTGTGCTTTACTGATATCAGAGGACACTCATGCTGAAATCTCTCATCTGGACCAAGTCATCACTACAGCCAGCGGCGGTTAAAGCGTGACAAGCACTAATGGGGGGAAAAAATCTTCTGCGCCCCTAAGCGGTTTTCTACTATCTATCATAGCCCACCTGTGACTGTGCCGTTTAAATTGCCTAGTTTCAGATCTAGGGCACATAAACACAAGATGTGTGAGGGATTCTCGTGAGGGAGCATTTCTGCACCGTGAGAAAAGTGTGGCGCTAAGCGGCGCCCGCTCAACCCTCTCTGCGCTCTCAGCCGCTCGCTCCTCAAGCACACCTTTGGAGCCGGGGATCTAATATCAGATCTCTCCAGTCTTGTGATCGGTCATTTTCAACACATACCGCTCATCATGGCTTTAGGAACAGTGTGTTTGTGTGGGTTTCTTTTTTTTAATTAATAATTAACCCTTTAGAGGGGTCTCGCCCAGGGAGTAACGTAGAACCGCCACTATCTCCTGTAGATAAGCTGAATAACAAGCATTCACGGATGAAACATGCAGACAGTACACAGCTTACCTGTGCTTTAATACAATACACATTATTGGTTATTGTCCAGCGGTTTATTTCTCGCAGTTGAAGCGTGTGCTGACGGAGTGAAAGTGTTCACACCTGTTCTGGAAGGTGTTGAGTCCGGCCGGGACACACTGGACTCTCCAGTGTCCGTTCTGATCCGAGTACAGCACAAACTTGATGAGCACGTCCACCTTCAGCTCCTTCTCCAGCGAGAAGAGATGCTCTTTCCAGGGACAGCCGCCCTGAGCCAGCAGCAGCAGCTCTCCGCTGGGGTCCACCTGCACAGGACAGTCATTACAGTCCAGACACCTCACCACCGCTCACCTGGGCTAGTCGTTTTCTTGTAAATAGGCTAATTTTCCCCTAGCTCCCCTAGAGTTAAACTGTGAAGTTTAACCATTTTTGAATCCGATTCAAATCGGACTGAATCAGAGAGACCATGACCAAATGAGCTTCTAGATTTTCCTGTTTAAAGCTGGACTCTTCTGTAGTTATATAATGTATTACGACAGACTGAACATGAAATCACCTGATATCGGTTCTGAAGAGCTTGCTGCACGATCTCTCTCGCCGGGAGCCAGGCCTTCATGAAGTAATCCAGGCGGTCCTTGAACTCTGCTCCTACAAGAGCCAGGGCTTTATGGAAGCCCTCCTGCGATGTCAAAGTGTTAAGACTCAAGCAATATCCTTCATATGATCACAAAACCTCATTTATAACAATCCCCTGAGCTTCATGCGAAGCATCTATTCCCATTCTACCGAGCGTGGTGATGACATCACATGTGGCGTACTCTCAGCGTCAGATGCTCAGCTACTGTGATGCGTGGAGAATCATCACATAGCCTAGAAAACAAATCATTTCTTCAAGGAACAATATGTCGATCACAACACACTACTAGACAGACTGGAAAACTGGGTCGGGTTTTCTGGGATGGTACTCAGATGGTTCTAGCAGAGCGTGACATGGACAGACGATACCAAGGGTTCAAACTGAAGGAGGAGAGTCTGCTTTCAGCTTCCAGAAGAGATTATCTTTATCTGTGCCTTTACTGAACGAGCTCCGGGCTACGTCTGAACTGACTGCACTATATTTTATAAAACACTTTCACTTTTATGTTCATTTTAAAACCAATTTTGAATTTTTTAAATTGAGGGAAAGAGATTACCTAAAGCTTCCGCGGTTAAACAGCTAATAAACTACAGAGACCGTGAGAACAGAACATGTACACGGGCAAACCACAGGCACTCTTTCAGTCTGCTAGAATTCATTTACACACGGTTTGACAAACTCATTTCTTACATCGTATGAATATGAAATAATAAATGAAATGGGGAGTGTTTCATGTTGATTTTATTGGTGACAGCAGCAGCGGTGTCCTTCTCTGGATGTACTAATCCCTGGGAACTCTTCTGTCTCACGATGCCCGCTCACATGATAATAAATCTGATACGAGTCAGATACATGCTTCTGGATCAATGACTCACACATCACTGGAGGAACAGTGGGCACTGAGGAGGACCCGAGGAGGTTTCCTGCAGGAACTTTTAGCTAGTTAGTTTGGGCTAGAATTGAGCTGGTTTTATTTTGCAGACCTGGCAACCCATTTTCTGGGTCAGTGTGTCTGTCCTGGACGGTTTTATTACAGCGTATGACTTTATTGTAAACGCACACATTGTATAAGGGTCACTTTTAAACACAAGCTAGCGGTCTGCGGCCTCGGTTCAGACCAGTTATGTGTAGAATGCATAATTATGATTTGGACGCATCCCTAGAAAAATGCTCTTATTTATAAAATGTGCTCCTGTCAAAACTATTCCGTAAACCTGTAGACTGGTTCTGACATCAGGTCTATCGCAGCTGGAGTCTGTAGGGACGTGTGGTGTTACCTCGGTGTCCTGGTCCGGTCTGTTCCAGTGAGGGTTGAGATGACCGACGCGAGCGCTGAGGGTGGTGGTGATGGAGTAGCGTGCCTCTCCGTCACACTGACTGATCCCGTTATCCACCGCATCCACCTCCTCCACGAAGCTCTCGTACATCTGCAGCAGAGAGAGGTCAGACACTGGGCCTGTGGTCAGGGGAGAGCGCTGGGATCAGACTGACCTTGTCGTACAGGACCTCCAGCTGGGGGTCGTCCTGCTTCATCTGCGTCAGCTGACAGAGAACCCGTCTGCCGAAGTGAAGGTACACCAGCCCCGCCGAGCTCAGCTTGGTCACCCAGGGCTTCTCCGCACACAAGCTGTGGAAGCTCTCCACAAAAGACCTGAGCAAAGACACATGAACCGGTCAGTGACTGCACACGAGGCTCTGGATCTGAACTACCGTCCAGGACTCCTGCATAGTCCTATGTTATGTTTTTATTCTGGATTTGACCTGCTTCTATTACTCCAGCAACACATCTGCAATTCAATTCATGGTCAGCTGACGTCTTTTATTTATGTTTTCACATTTACATGGTTTCAGCAAGGTCACCGTCAGTCGCTGATAGTTCACCGTTTAAAGGAAGTCAGGTGTCGTGCTGTATCCTGACGCAGCAGGTGTGTGAAGATGAAGAACTACATATCAGTTCAGGAAGGAGTTTGCTGATCTATTTAATTAATGAGATCTGTAGACAGATGTATCTAAAGTATGACATCTAATCATTAGCACATGCTGCAGAGAGGCACAGGTCATATGAGAAGTGGGTAAATGCCCATTATTCTCCACACAATTCTGGATTCACATCTGCTGGTTCGATGAATGAGATGAGAGCGGAGAAGAAAGGCTGCAGTAAGAACACAGTGTGCAGATCCGTGCAGTTCTTCAGCAGGAGGAGGATGTACCTCTGATGATGGTCATAGCGCTGCTGAGAGGGATCATATTCTCCTCCGACATCCACCACAACATCACACTGCTTCAGGAGCGAAGCGTCTCTGCTGCGAAGGATCTCTGCATCCTGAAGAAGATGAAGAGCACAGACAATCAATCACCCTTCACTAAAACAACTCTCAGATCCAGCTGAGATCAGCATCGGGCTAAAACTCATAACCTCTCAGACTCCCCCGCTGTCTGCTGCTTCCTGCAGTAAACACACACGTTTGTTTTGCTATAGTGAGGACATTACATAGACTTCCAGTGATTTTCTCTCAGGTGAAAGATATTTTCTAACCCTATCCCTAAACCTACCCTTCACAGAAACATGTGCATGACACTAGATCTACTGGAGACTGATTATAAGAGTTTTTATCTAGAGAGGACCTTGTTTTCATCTTTCACTATGTAAGTGACGACATTTGGTCCCTCACAAGTATAGTCAAACCAGTACACACACACACACACACACACACACACAGTTCAGCAGCGAACACTGAGGAGATGACACTGTAATGCTAGTCCTCTAACTCCTCTCATGCCTCATGTGAAGCTGTAACATCACGAGCACCTTGTATTCCGGCAGCTGTCGCAGAAGAAAACACGCCAGAACTTCATCACAGTGAAACGTGCCGTTATGAGTCCCGATCTTCATCTTCCTCAGAAGATCTTTATTCACGAGCACGTGACTGACAGCCCGGCGGAGCGCGTTCATGGACGAGCCTGGACTCTTCTTCTTCTTCCTGCTGTTGTTAGCGGCTAGCAGCGTTAGCGCCACCTGCCGGTCAGGAGTGAAACTCCATCTCACCTGTACACCTCATTTCTACACCTCCTCATAGCTCATTTCAAAACCCCGACCACACACTCACACCTTTAGAAACCAGTAATAGCCCTACTGTAGTGCTTTGCTGAGGCATTGAGCTGTTTTAATGTTGAGCCATGCAAATCTCAACCACACGACCACATGATTGTATTGTTATTAAAACATTTATTTAACACACAATAATAATAAAAAAAAACACTAAATGTTTCAAGCTTTCACTTAATGTTTTATTTTTTAAAAATTACCTGTTTCTTTATTAGCCAACAAAAATGTTCAGCTGAATTCAGTTCAGAGTCATTTGGTGCGAGCTGAAATACTTCATAAAACACAATCTGTTCCACCGGGATACATCTCTCATTATTTGCTCAGTAAAATATCAAGTTAAAAGAAACATTTGATTAATGCGTGATCTTTCTCAGTAAAATGTACTTTTTTAATTGGCTTTTTATTCTAAATCAACAGGTGTCCCGGAGACATCTGGACCTGTATCTATCTGTCAGCTCGTCTGAAATAAAAACATTTCTGGGATGTTTCCTGTCAGACCTTTAGAAAATGTTTTTGATTTAGAACGCATTAAAAACTGACTTTTTAAAGATGTTTCCAGACGTCTTGCAAACAGACCTTTCTTCTTTAAGTGACTTAAATAGATAAAGGAAGCTTGTTTAATGGCGCCCGTCCATTCTCAATCGGAGGCGAATGTGTGACAGTGCAGTACAGGATATTGCTCACAGTTCAGCAAAAGTTATGATTAAATCATCAGAAGACTGATAATGTCTTCACAAAGAAGGCTGATTATTAATATATTTTTTCTTGTAAAAGTAACTGATTAAGAAAAGCGATCAGACTCACAGAAACACATTCTTAAATGCTATACATTAGTGCTTTTGATTTTTCCTTTATTTCTGCAGGGCTGTATTTATTATCCCTGGCACTTGTGACCTCAGTCAGAATCACTGCTGCTGGAGGAGGATGAGGAGGAGGAGGAAGAGTGCTGCAAAACAACACCAAACACATCATTAATAACACTGAGGCATCACAGCACGCTCTGAATAATAATCATGCTTTATGCTGTTGTTAAAACATTGTCAGTCATGGCAATTTTAGGATCAACTTGGAATAACACAAACGTATAATGGGATTTAAACTGTTTTGTAAAAACTCCACAATGATGGATTCACATCACTTGGTCACACTACTGCTTATAATGAAGTTCTGAGCAGATGTAGTGACTGACTGCAGCCCTTCTGATTGTCTTCGTGTTACAGGCCTAACCTGCTCATGAGCAGCTTATTTCACATCAACAGGATAAGACTGCATCTCTTTAAGACAGGGGGCTGTTTCAGAAAAGACTGAGAAAAGCAGGAATGTTTGTGATCTTAAATGCATTTAATGTACCTGTCAGGGGTCAATTCAGGAATTAACTCAACAATTCCAATTAAAGGAAACAGAATTGGAATTGAAGTGGAATTACAGGAAGTGGAATTCAATGTTGATTTACAAATATCAAGCAATGTAAGAAATAGAGTTGATCAAATGCAAGTAAATAACAACGAGAACAGTACATTATGAATTAATAATTGAATGACAGTGGTAATAAATTTCTAAATACGTTCAATATATGATTACCAAATGTTTTAGTCTTGATTTAAACTTTATTATTAATTCAATTAGATGGTGAATTTCCATGTATTTACATTACATAACTTTAACATAAACAAATTAAATCAACTTAATGTGATTCAAATGCTTCAGTCGTGTATGAATAAAAGTGTCCACACGGATCAGTGTTCATGTGTTTCTACACTGATGCTTTTGAATCACATTAAGTGTATTTGATTTGTTTATGTTAAAGTTATGTAATCAAAATGTACCGTGAAACTGAATTACATAATGTTTAATTCAAGACAAAAACATTTGGTAATCATTTATTGAATGTTCTCATTTTTATCTACTTGCATTTGATCAACTCTATTTCTTACAGTGCTTGATATTTGTAAATCAACATAAATAAAGTTCAAATGTATGT
>JAUMHP010000060.1:1415447-1425593 GCA_032361065.1 Enteromius trimaculatus
ATTTGCATGTTAGTATGCATACTAAAAACATTAGGTGAAGCAAAATCATCAAGACCTGATCTACAAAATGCCATAGTGCAGTAGTTGCAATAAAACACCACGCATAGAAATTAGGCAAATTGACAGACTGTTTACAAAAGCATTTTAAGACTTTTTTCATTCAACAGTATAATGAAAATAACTGTAGTTACTATGGCGATTATGCAGATGCTATTGTCAAGTTTAATATAAACAATGGTCTTAAAGAGTGTTGCTTGTGTAGCCTCTTTGTGTGCATTCATCTGGTTTATGAAAACTCCTTATGCTGTTTCATATGTGTTGATATGTTTATAAAAAAAATAAAAAAAATATTATTTACATTTTGATTTAAGCTAAAAGAAATCATGCCCTGAAACCATCATTATATGGCTGAACTGAGATTCTATGTTCATAAATAAACACCATCAATCCTGATCGACAAAGCAGTATGGAAATGATTTAAACTGATAAACACACCTTAAAATAGTTTGTAAATGGAATGGTTCTTTTTTAAATTGTGTTCACGAGGTGCACATACACAATAATTAGGGCATGCATGTGTGATTTAGCTCAACAGTCAATCTTTCAGCATGATGTCTTGAGCTCGGCTGTCAGGCTGGCGTTGTTCATCTAGTCTAGCTGCACTTTACATGTATCGCTCCTGTTTGCTCTGGTGCAGTGTTTGCGTGTGATTGACAGAAAGAAAGCGAGAGAGCACGCTCTATTTAAATACTTTAACTGCACCTTCCTCCATTTCTTATTGTTCTCAGCTTTTTGTGAATGACAGTTCCTTCAGGCAGAGAACGCTGTCTGTCTCTCCCCTTCTCACCGTCTCTGCTTGTCTGTCAACTCTGAGCCGATTGCATCAGCCCCTTTCTTTTATTTCTGTCCATGTCATGAAAGACATACATTACCTAGTTATCTAAATCAGCAACATAGGCATCCATTGTTTTATATAAAGTAATTACGCTAACCTAATTACACATACCCCAGCCCTACTCATAAAAAGAAAATAATTTTTTAACTTTTTATAAAATAATAAAATGAAAACTTTGTATGAGCTTCCTCCTGCAGCCAATTTGTTTCATACAGTACATCCTGTACCACCTGAGAGAGGAAACTGAGCAGGTAATACAATAGTAAAGTTCACTACAGATGGTATAATTCATGGAAAGGACCTACATAATTCATGCAGAAGTGTTCTCCATATGTGCTGGCAGTCTGCAGCGGGCCCGTACTAAAGCTTTACTGCTGCCGCATTTGCAATGCATTTAGATTGATTATTTGTGAGAAAGATGGTGAGAAATAGAGAAAAGGAAACAAACAAAAGTTGGTGGAGATGCCGGAAAAAGAACAAAGGGAGTGACTCAAAGCATTTGGAATTTTAAAAACAGTTTACATGCGGTTTATTAGAGAAACGTGTTGGGTTGAGACATAACAGATGAGATGCTTATGAAGCAAAAATTGTCCTGACGTTCTTGTTTTTTTAACAACAACAACAAAAAAACACTTTTAAATAAAAGAGAACAGCTTAAGCTTGAGCTACCTCAAACACAATCCACATCAGTAGACAAAGATGTAATTTAGCTCACTATGTGTTGAGTGTGTGTTTGTACCTGGCCACAAGCTCAATTAGACGTGACCTCTGACCCACACTCGTTGCTCCAGGCACTAAAAGGTGACTACAGCCGGGACCTTTCAACTACTGGGGTCAATCAACAGAATCTCGTTTATATAACGGCACCATTGTGTGGTTCGTAGTCGAAGAAGTTGTGTCAGAAATTACTATAATGCAAGCAATTTAAATGCTGAATGATCTGAATTGGAATTGTTTGTGCTGCAATGTCAGGTCAGAGACTTGGAAGAGCCCAAATGCAGATGTGAGTGCTTGAATGATACAAAGCAATGAATACTCAGAGTTGGCTTAGTTACTTCCAAATGACAGTGTTATTACATAAATACCATTGCAATTTATGTTACATTATGTGCTCTTATGAGAACTTATGAGTACTAATACTACTAAGAAAGTATTAGGTAACATAAGGTAAAAGTTAAGGTTAACTTTAGGGTAGGTTCAGGTTTACAACTACAATTTTGTTACAATAATAAGTACATAGTATATACATGTGGAACAGGATTGTAAAATAAAGCACTACCAAGTTACACATACAGTAAGCGATTTATCTACGTTGCTCAGTAGCCCTAAAAGAGTAAACTGAATAATATTAATATTTGTTGCAGCACCTCTTGTAGCAAAACCAGAAGCATGTGCATTTACATATTTTTAAAGAGTGCTTTTCAGGTCTTAAAGGTCCATTTATTTATCATTGTGTTGTTCCAAACCTGTGTGTATAATTTAAAATATTTTGTTGGGTCCAGCATGCTCATTAACATATACCCCATTAACTTTCAGTGCAAAGGCAAAAAAACAAAAACAACTTTGTAACAACATGAGGGTGAGTAAATTATGACAAAATTCGGAATAATTGGTAGGACTGTGATTTTGATGTTTACTGTACCAGTAAAGAGCTCCTTACTGTAGTCAACTAACTGTATACAATATTGAAGCCATTAAGACTATTTACGAATATTCTGACCGATTTTTATTACACAGCCAACAACATAATGGCGTTCATAAATTGAAGTTATTGTGCACCAACAGTGACCGCACTCATAAAAATATTTTGTAGGGAGGGAAGACTTATGTTCCAGTTTATTAGAGGATGGAAACTTAAGCCATTACCTGGCTCTGTATGTTTTAGTTTGCTTTAAGTTTGGAGCGTCAAGTGTAAAATTTAAAGTGTTAAAATGTATGCATGCTGTGAACAGAGTCTGAAATGTGCATGCACGTGTGCGAACATTCGTGAGCTGTCTCACACCTGTGTGCATGGACATTTAAATGCACTGCTTTGGTGAAAAATGTGACTCTGAGTCTCAATTTTGACACATGCACGCTTGTGTACATTAATGGCCATCTGTATTTGCTGAGCCCGTAGGCATGCATGTGAAAATCCCTGCCTTGCATATGTGTGTTAATATGTCTATGTTTTAATGCACCACATCCTTTGGTTTGAAGTTCACAACCTCCCCTAAGGCACCTTGATTTATGGCTCATATTTCAGCAACGTAATTATTCCCTCTTAGTTCATGTTTTTCCAGACGTGTTTTGCCTTTGTGGCTGTTCATCGTTTCTTTGGGGAACTGCAGGGCTCTTGTTGGAGGTGCCAAACTCCATTCATTAGCATGCATCAAAGACAAGCTCCCTCGAACCTGGAGCAAAGTCAGCTTTTGTCACACATGGCCATGACCAGGTGTGGAGGAAGAACTTTTTAAAAGCCACCTTCAAAGTGACATAAAGGCCTTGTTTAACATTAACGAATCATCTGGTGTTGAACTGTAGTGCCCAAGCAGTACTGTTCAAATCCAAAGAGAGCACTTCATGAATGCAGAATTGTTAATTTTACTGAGAGGTTTACTTTGATTAATTTATGCCATTCTGTGCCAGGGTATTACATAGAATGTTATAATGCCATAAAATAGCCATTTTTTTTTTTTTTTATATTCCACTGAAGTCAAATAAGCACATGCAGTTTATGGGTTTATGAGTCTATAGCAGGTTGTATGTTTTGTTGGCCAGCAAAACTATTTAAACACTAGATTTGTCTGACCAAGTCCAAAATATCATTTTTACTGCTAATTGGATGTTCCTACACAAAGTCATAAATTAAGGTGATTCTATGCAGACTTTATAGCAATTAACAGTCAGTAAAACAAGTTCTGCATTGTGTAGTTTTTGGTTTGCATTCAAAGAGCATGTCACTGTTATGTTTTAATCATATTCAGCCCAGTAGACTTAACGTTAAAGCGGGTCATTTCTGTGCCAATATTGTCACCAAATGCAACTGCGTGCATAAATAAAATAATTATTTTCACACACAATTAAAAAATTATTCTAACTGTTTGCTCAGATTAATTGTACAAAATACAATTAAAAGCTAAAGCAACTCAAATCTTCTCAGTTTTCATTTGCACTCATTTTAATTATGTTAAATGTGATCACATTTGTAAAAAAAACAATAAGTTAACTTTAACCTAATAATAAATAATAAATCAGTCATAAATCAGTTAAAATAAATGGAAATAGGTATCATAATTGTATTAAGTTAGATCAACAAGCAATTTAAGTTTGTGTCTTCAACTGGTCGGCCAAACAGAAAGTCTAGTCTCAAATTCACACCATTAGACTGTGTTGCTGTGTTGAACTGGCCAGGATGCTCAAAGAAATAGGTAGATTTTGTTTAGGATGGCAGGCACCAAATAAAGGCGTTTTCATGTGCTCATAAACAAAATATTCACAAATATCTGTCTACCACAAAACAAAAGGGACATTTATCATTCAAACCCAGTGTATAATCATCATTATCATAAAAATGTGTTGTTGTGATTTTTTTTTTAGTTTGTTGTTAATTGAGATTTATAAATCATCCAAAAGCTGAATAAACAATAAGGACAATATTTGGCCAAGATACAATTATTTAAAATCTGAAGGGCATCAAAAATTAAGAAAATTGTCTTTAAAGTTGTTCAAATAAAGTTCTTAGCAATGCATGTTACTATTTAATCTATCTATATGTATACGGTAGGAAATTTAAAAAAGAATCTACATAGAAGAGGATCTTGACTTAATATCCTAAAGATTTTCGACATAAAAAAATTCAATAAGTCAATAATTTGGACCCAATGCATTTTTGGCTATTACTACTAAAATATGTGTTACTTATGACTGGTTTTGTGCTCCAGGTTTTGTGCTATTACTGATGTGTACATCTTATATGTAAATAAACATTATTATTATTATTATTATTTTAATTTATTTCATTTTTTTATGAAGAATGGATTGACAGGAACAGTCCGTTGATTATTTAGAAACATGACAGCTCTGACTGTCTTTATGCTGTCTTTGTGTTACCCACATGAGATAAATATTTCCCAATATTGCATCATAGAAAGTTTGTGGGCATTACCTCATTACCTCCTCTCTTTTCCCCCCCTCCCTCTGTTCACTCTGGTAAATTAGAGCAGACCCAGACCAAGCAAACCCTGCCAGACAACCCGTCTTATAAATGCAGCATTGAGGCAGGGCACACACAGGAGCTTTTGTTGACAGTGTAAAGGTGTGCACCCTGCAGAGTGCCACAGGAGAGAGTAGACATGTGTTCATCTAAAGCCAAGGGACAAGGGTTAAATGAAACAAACATACAAACTACAGGCTAAGCTATTCATTTGGTGAAATAGCTTGCTCAGCAATGAATGAAGTGAATGGGTGAATGGGCGTCAGTATGAGAGTCCAGTCCATAATTATTTAAAGGGTTGTGGGGGAAAAAAGAGCAAAAGATAATAGGATACATATAGCTTTTCATTGCGTTAACTGGATTAATTTTATGGATTTTTGTCATGTTTTTATTAGCTGTTTGAACTGTCATTCTGAGGGCAACCATTCACTGAATTCATTAATTAGTGTGAAAGTGATGTAACTCTACATTTCCCCAAATTTTAGTGGATGAGTAACATTTTTCGTTGAATATAATTACATAAAAACAAGTATGTGTGCATAAAATTGGTACCAATTAATACTGTATGCGGTAGGCTCCAGGTGAATGCTGGGTGGCTTTGCTCACAAGTGATTAACCTGTATAGGCAGTTCTCCTCCTAACTGCTTGTTATTTCACCATTTTACTGGGTGAAATAAAACCATTGCTTTTTATATGCTGCAAGGCCTCATTCACCTCTAACACACTCTCACACACACACAAAACAGACTTCTCCTTATACCCAATGTGTGTCTAATTAATGAGCAACTGCTGCACAATGGAGGAATGTTTCATTCTTTGCTTTTTGCACTTTTGTTTACTCTTTTCATTCTCATTTTGTTCACATTTTACAGCTAAGTACATAATAATGATCCTGTTTGATTTGATTCTGTACTCTACAAAAGGCATACATTTCCATACAAACCTATCTTTTCTTTTCTTTATAACCTTTTTTTTTTCTTCTAAAACACATTATTGTTTTCTTTCGTACTGTTCTGCCTTTCTTAATTTTTTATTGTTCTTCTCATCGCTATGTTGAAAACATCTTGAAAACTGTCATCTTGAATGAGATGAAGAAACCGCTGAAGATGAAAACATGTCAAGAAGGGGGATTTTCAAAGGACAGCATGTCAAAGAGGGAGGGATGAGGAAAATATAAGGAATTATGTTCTGGGGAATTTGGAGCTTAAATAAAATAAAATACAATCAAATAAAATAGGTCATATTTATTTGACATGTAAACAGTCAGGGGACAGTGAGGTGTATCTGAATATAGTTCAGTGTTTGTGTGTGTATGATTAGAGCAGGATTGATTGTTGATGCTTTCTGAAACATGGCCACTCTGCTCAGCCCTCACATGTGGAACAGTTTACTGCAGCTCTGCTCCAAATGAACACAGCCTTCCAAAGCAACAGACTGCAATTAAAAGAAAGAACCAGGCAAAGAGACAGACAAAGACAGAGGCTTTTGTTAGTAGATTAAAAGAAGTTAACTAAATTGTGTCTTTATGCAAATCTAAAATGGAAAAGGTATCAGGTAATGTACTGTACCTGCCTTCTATAAAACTCTTAAATCTAAAATGTTCTAGATCTTAAAACTTGTAAACCTGCTCCTTGAAAAATGCAATCCATTACAGTCATGTGTGTCAGTTAAGAAAACTTGTATTTGTAATCTGTATGAAGATATGGAAAGTCAGCTTCACCATTTTTGGGTCTGTGCTCTGGAACTTTCCATCAAGTCCTGATGGAGGCAGGAGGAGGGGGTTAGCGAGCGCTGGGTGCCCTCCACCCTGGGCATGTGGCAGTAGAACAGAGGCAGCTTTATTGAGCTGTGTCTCTGATTTAAATCATATGGCATTGCCTGGAATCACTTCATGGCTTGGAGGCCGTTCAAATGAATGCCCCAACAAGAAACTCACTCTATTTCTCCCCCTCATTTCATCTGTTTGTTGGCTCTCAGTTTCTTTCACAGTGGTTCTCACTAAAGCAACTGGCGTCATGTCTTTTTGATTATGATGCTGTGTCTTTTATGTCTCAGATGCCTTTAAAGTAAAATGACTTACCTGAAGAAAATAAGCACTCAAAGAACTCAAAGTTTCAATGGTTTCTTGTCACTTAAAAGCATATCATTTATGTGAAATGTGACAGCTGATTTGGCAGATTTCGCTAAGCTGTTCACCAATTCAGGATAAATTATTTGTAAAAAGATTTTTGCTCAGACAGGCAGCATTTTTTTTTTGGCTCATCAGGCTCAAAACCATTTAGCTGTTTACAGACCTAACAGCAGAAAACCACATGAAATCTGGCTTTTACAAACCCAGTCCAAACCACATTCATATGTGGTCTGAAATCAGAACGCAATTTCAGGTTCTTGGAAATGTGTGTGTTTCAATCTAAATGGTCAGATATGATTTTGTTATTTGTGTTTTCCCCAGACATCATTTACACTGCAACATCAAATGCACATTTCTAAGTGCATAAAGACTGGAAATAATAAGGCGCAATTAATGTTTTTTTTTACTCTGACAAAGAAGATGGTGATCTCATAGCTGTCAGATGTACACTTTTTAAATTCTGCATTATTCTTCTGTAGGTACACCTTTTGAAAATTATTTTGACAATAAATAATATTGCACCTACACTGTAAAAAATGGTAAAAACCGCTGCTGTGGTTGCTGAAATTTAAACATAAAAAACGGTAACAACATATTAGGTTTTACAGTTTTAATTTATAGTTACTACCATTTAATTAACTGATATAATGTTAATATACCAACCTATTAAAGTACTGAAATCTGTTTTGTACCTTTGAAATACACTGATATGCATCAAAAGCAGGTGGTGATGAGAAAATCTTGTGATGAACCAAAGCCAATTACAAGCAGCTTTTAATATGGACATAGAAGGTGCTCAGTGTCATTCACTCAAACACTAAACACCATCATGGTGAGATCAAACTGAAATATGAAATAAACATTAATTAAAAAAAATACATGTAACATACAATTAATAATGCAGGGAATTCTAGGAATGTCAGTTTACATTTTTTTTTCCCCTTTAAATTTTACAGGAATTCATCATTAACCATTTAACAGGTTTTTACCATAGCGTTTTCATCATTTTTTAATGTTAAAATCACTGTCATGTTTTACAGTGTACATGTCCGCTAACTCTCATTAGGGTATCAGAAGACATTCATATCTTCTAACTCTTTATTGTGTTGGTCTCCCAACAGATATTCTACTGACTATAAGTAACTTTACAAGTACATGTCAACTTATTTTACCCCTAACCCTACCAGTCTACTAACAATCCAATGAGAGTTAATAGATATATAGGTGCAATGTTACTTATAGTCAACAGAATGTGTTAAAGGGAACATCAAAATAAAGTGAAACCCTTCTTTAAATGTTGTATATATTTCAACAGTAAGATCCTGACTAATTGTATGAGACAGCACTGGTCTGATCTTGTGTGCTAAACTGTTGTTAATAGTTTTTTTACTTTTGTGTTTTTCTGCAGGAATCATTGGATTATTGTGCATCAATTCTGGATCACTTGCTAAGATCATCTTAGATTCAGATTAGTGCAGTACAAATATTTATAATGGATTTACGATTATTGCCGAAAGCTTAGTAAGAAAGTTCCTTTTATAAAAAAGTGTGAAGTGAAAAGAAGTGATCATTTACCATCACAACGAAAGGACCACTCTCAGGTCTTTGGACACTGGAGGACCGCAATCATCAAAATGGCAACCAATAGGGAGAGGCCTATGGGTCATATGACAGGGTTCTACCCTTTTGCCTTTAGTTCAATGCGAAACCACTCCCCCTTTGATCTTCTGGCCAATGGCAGCCTATTTGGACGATTTGGAGCAGACCTTCCCAAAGAGATGGCAGCTCTGTGTAAGTAGCAGAATAATTTCATTGTATGCCTAGAACTAGAGCAAATAGTGTGTTCTTTTATCTTTTATTAACAGTAATATTGTGAAATATGATTTCAATTGAAAATAGTGACATTATATTCACACAGAAAACAGTTATTTTTCAACTGCAATAATAATCCACATTTTACTGTTTTTATTGTATATTTTGTATACACTAAAAGTGCAAAAACAGACTTCTTTCCAAAACAGTGAAAATAATGTAAAATACGTACAGAGTGTCTACACACTTAAATGATGCAAACATTATTTTGTTAAAAGGAAGTGCTAAATAAATTAAGCTAATATAGAAGATTTCGCCAGTAAAGTACGCTTTGAGTTTGTTCTGTGTGCTGATCTGATTCAGGGTTTGTTCTCAATGTCGGCCGTGTTCAGACATGTACAACCACTGTTTCAAACAGACCACATGTCAGACACCACCTCCTGGAATAACCCTGCCGAAGCACACACACACATAAAGGCAGGGAAATTCAAATCCTTTGCACTCTAAAGAATGCATATAAACACAAAATGTCCATTTATAGCCAGAAAAGAGCGAATGCGGAGGATACAACTTCCAGTAAACTGAACAAAGGTTACATTTCACTGAAAAAAAAAAAAAGTCACATAGCGGTCATAAGATGTTTGATATATGATACCTGGGTTACTGCTTTGTCCTGAGAGATAAAAGTAGTAAAAGTAAAATAGTTGTGTCAACAGTGCTGTAAGTATCCAGTTTGATTATTTCATTATGTGGTGCCTTCATACACGGACGCTCCATTCAATAAGAGATAACATCTACCCATCTCTCAATCTATCCGTTCTTTGCTCTGAGTGGGAACATACAGAGGCAGATGGGCTAGACAGGCGAGACTTCATCCTGTCCTCACTCCTAAAATTATGCCTCAAAATGTGACATATAATGCATGTGACACATAATGCAACAATGTACAAAATCTAGCTAAAAGCATTTTGGGCTAAAGTTTGTCCAGTGGATCTTTGCAGCTTCTTAGCTTCAGCGAAACAAGTCTTCACAATCTAACCATATTTTATAATGGGTTCTGGAGTCAGATGTGGTGTTTTTTTGGAGATTCAAGAAGGTAATATATATATATAT
>JAUMHP010000060.1:1439379-1459576 GCA_032361065.1 Enteromius trimaculatus
AGGGTTATGTTTGTTTTCTTCTAATAGAGACGAAAAGTAATCAGATCTAGCCCTTTTTAATGCTTTTCTGTAAGTTACCATATTTTCCAACCAAGCTTAACAAAACACTTCTAGCTTTGTTTTCCAGCAGAGAAACTACCTGATTTGTCACAGTGAAGTCCTCAGCTCCTTTACTGATAAAACCTGCCTCACATTTTGATGTGTCTGTACAGTACAAAACCTATTAAATTTGCAGAAATGTGGGCTGAGAACACACAATTAAATCATTTTCTTGTTGTGTAAATTAGTGCTTCAATGGAATAAGTCTAAATGTGAAAAATATAATACGATCACATTCATAAAACAATGACTATGCAGGAATTTTAAATTTTTTCGCTTGTTCTGAAATCTTTTTATGCTATCAAGTGATAATTACGGAAAATCATTTCTTTCATTTAACTCTTTTTTTTAAACACTCCACCTGCTTTATTTTACAAATGCCCATATCCTCCACAAGTCAAAACTAGCAAGTCAAATCTGACAAAGAAAGAAAATGAAATGGGAACAGAATAGCATTCCATCTTTCTTCCCCTTTTGTCTGTCAGTCATTTCTCTGGTGGCGCCAGTTTTCCACTGAAGGAGCTGGATGTTTTCAGAACCGCACTGTGTCACTCAAGCATTGCTGCCACATAAACACATAAAGCTAATTCAGCCTAAGTTACTACATAAACACAGTGATCAGGTTCCGTTCTCACCCACCCATTCGCCTATCAACTCAGCCTTGTGTTTCACAGAACATTAAGTGTATGAACTATGTCTATCAGCATACCAGAGACCTAGACGTGTTGATATGCACAACAGAACTGTACAAAATCCAAAGAAAAAGACACAATACTAGTGCTTGACCCTAACCTAATGTTACAGGGAGTGCAACTTTGTGTGTGTGTGTGTGTGTGAATTTATATACATATGAACCAGACAGATGTCTTTTTCAGCACTGTGCAATGATTGCTTTTTCAAGATGCTGTGTCAAGTTGTAAAAAAACAAAAACTTGTAAAAGATCTTGTGACCCTGTATTCTGTTCTATTCTGTCTGTGAACACCCACTTAAGCATAAAAAATATGTTCTGGAAGGCAAGTTGCACAACAGACTACAACAGTCAAATAACACTGTAATATTATGATACCTTTATTTGCAAAAACAGACAACTCAGTTTTAACAGTTCTCAGAAATCCATTTTTTATTGTGCATTCCAATTAATTATTATTGCGAGTCATTGTCATACAATCCTTCAGAAGCATTCCAATATGCTGATTTGCATTTAGCATTTGCATGCTGATTTGTATTTAGTAATTATTTAGTCATTTTAAATTAGTGTTTGTATATTCACTGAGACATATTAACTGAATGCATATTTTTGCAAATATAGCTTTAGAAACAATTGACATAGAAATAAGTTCTGCTTTTGTTTCATAAATCAGGTTGAATATGCTGTATTGTAATTGTTCATCTTGTTCCTACTGTAATAATATAAAACATCTACCCAGACTAAGTTATGTATATTTTGAAGTTTGAATATTTGCTATTGACAAAAAAAAAATGGGTTGTGACTTTGGAACATCTCTACCCTAGATTTCTCTGGTGTTTGCAAATGGAACGTCCTTTCATAGTTTGCCAGACATCACATCATCAATATTGCATATTTTATCTCAGCTGAGGTTGTGATTAGATCACTGGCAGTATTTATGTGACTCTCGGTTCACGTTCATGTCTCGAGAAGCCAAAGCTGCGGTCAAATCCAAGGTCAAAGTGAAATTCACCCTCTCTCTCACACATTCTTCATTTGTCTCTCCCAGCCCCAGCTCCCCCTGTTTCTTTATGAGATTTCTCATCTATACCCTCTCTCGTTTTGCTCTTGTTAAAAGGTGCCCGTGGAGGGAGAGCTGAGGACAGAGGGAGGAGAAGAAAGAGAGAATGAGAGGCACATTTGGGGGATCCGCTCCATTCAGTAGGAGGAGGGGGCCAAGGCCTCTGTGGGCTGTAAAATCTGGAGTTCTGAAGACCCAGTTTTAGCTGTTTTTCTCTCATTTTTTACAAGTGCAGAGTGAGGGGACAGCTGCTGCTGGTGTGAATGGTTGGCCAAGGTGACTCACTGCTAATAAAGTGCCGGTCATGCAGGCCTCAGGCCTCGGTCAGACCACAGACGGGCTTTACGGGCGATCTTGAGACTGGACCTCTAGTAAAAAGCCAGTCATCCAGGCCTGAGGAATTTAGGGTCCAGGAAACAAGAGCATGAGGGGGGAGAGGATGTCTAGAGGTGAAAGTTGAACCAAGTGACAGTGTGGACTTACGCAAAATATATTACACTGGATTCACATGGTGGTGTTTAAATTGGGCAAACCGTGTTAGATTATGTGTCTGCGTCTGTATGACGGGTGTTCGGGATGTTTATGAATCTGACTGTGGTACCATTTGGGTGCATGACAGCCAGTCGAACACATGCTGAGGTGTCAGTTAAAGCATATTATCAATTAATGCATCTGTCCTCTAGTTTCCGATTCAGTCATGATTATAATATATATAATTATTATACAAAAAATATATTGTGAACTCACAAATTTGCCCAGATGTAAAAGAGAGTAAAAGTGGCTGTCTTGTTTAATGTGTAAATATAGTTTTAACATATCAATGGTTTTAATAGATGTTTACATTTTTGAAGAGTGGCAATGCTTTCCAGTTCAGAACTTGCTTGTGGGTAGAGGGTTTGAAAACAACAATTGAATTCTTACCTTTGTAATCAATATTAATTATCTACTCTTTTTTTCTCCTGATTTCTGCAGCGGTGGAGACCCAGAGCACAAGCTCAGAAGAGATGGTTCCCAGTTCTCCTTCTCCACCCCCTCCTCCTCGTGTCTATAAACCCTGCTTTGTGTGCCAGGACAAATCTTCTGGCTACCATTATGGAGTCAGCTCTTGTGAGGGCTGCAAGGTATGCAAACCTGTTGGGTTTATATACTTTTGACCAACTAGTTAATTTACATTAGTATTTCTCAAATTATATTTATGATTCGTAAAAACCTTAAAAACTGTACACTTTGATTTAAAAATTGATCAAACTAAATAAATAAAAAAATAAATAAAAGAGAGGCATAAATAAACAAATATGTGTTTTTTTATACACGCACAACACATATCTATATATATATATATAATTAAAACTGAATTGAAAACGGGGAGTAGAATTTTAAGATAGCAATTTAGATAAAAATACATAAAACAAAAAAACATTTTGCCATTATGATTATAAATGATACACCAAAAATACATGACATGAGTATCATAGTATAAATATACCATAGAATAAATATGACAGACACAAAACAAAACGTGAGAATGCATGTTCATTAATATGTTTTTAATCAGTGTAGTGGGAAAGAGATTTTTGGATAATAAAGACTAATGTGAAGACACCACTATTATGTATAATTAAATTATAACACATCACATGCATAAAATAAGCATATGTGATAATTTGAGTGCTGCCACCTAGTGATACTGCCTAGATCAAGACTTTTGTTTTCATTTAAACACACTCTTTAGTGCCCTCTGCTAATTTCTCAGTTGAAGTTAATAAAATCTGTCTATTATACAAAATGTTGAGTAATTTTAATGATCCAAGCTTCAAAACATTTTCAAACATGAATTATAAATTTTTAACTTGCCTTATTTGTTTGTTTTTACATTATTCTGTTTTTCTCTATCTTTCATAACAGGGCTTTTTCCGTCGCAGTATCCAGAAAAACATGGTGTACACCTGCCACAGAGACAAAAACTGCCAGATCAATAAGGTGACAAGGAACCGCTGTCAGTACTGCCGGCTGCAGAAGTGCTTTGAAGTTGGCATGTCTAAGGAAGGTAAAAATCAGAGCAGTACGTCATCATCTATACTGTTTTACACAACCAATAAGGGATGTTTTAACACAGTTTCAGGAAGAGCACGCTGAGTGTCAGCACAGCCGGTACCCATTGATGCTCATTAGTATTATCGCCCCCTAGCCTATTAATTATTCCTAATTTAATTTATCTGCCTTGGCATAAAAACCATTGTCTCACTCTTCTCGGTATCTAGTTACGCATTCTTCGGAATCGCACTATTGAAGACACATCCTACAAACATTACGTCTTACTCTGACTCGTCAGCCTGCCGCTGCAAGGACCCGATTCCTCAGCCTGTCTTCCAACAACCCGCAACCACTCAAGCTCAACTCTCAGCCGGTACGAGTATCATCGAGAGCCGTGGCAGCTAGCAAAGACCGCAACATCGCGGCCCAGAACAAGTTCCAGTGAGATGCCATCTCGTCGCGTATCAGCATTCCGCATGCCGGCGCGCTTAGTTCTCTTTTACTCGCCACCCACAAAACAATTCAAGTGAAAGAATCGACATTACTCACCAAACAAACAAAACCCATTGTTGCCACTTCCCAATCGCCAATGGCCAGTGCCGGCAGATGAAGTCATACGCAAGCCGCGTATCCATGACGCCAACATGGCATTTCTTTACTTCTCCATGGTCACGTAACGTATTTTAATGCACTCAGTTTCCCAATATTAATGTTTTCATTGATTTTATTTAGCAACAGTTCCTGTTGTCAGGACAGAACAAATATTTTCTTCTTCTTTGGTTTATGGCGGGTTGCAAACTGACTTCGGGGTGCACACCGCCACCTACTGTAATGGAGTGTGAAGAGGATGAACTAATCTCTCCTAAATTATGCAACCCACTGTTCTTAAATAAATCTCATGACTGCATTTATTTGTTTTGCAAGTTTTAGACCATCACACTGCTTGTTGTTCTTCCTCAAATAATCCACAAATCTATTTTTACTGTTTTAACTGTTTTCTCTGACCTGTCCCATCTGAACATTACTCAGCTGTCAGCCGAACTGTCTCTCTTCCCTGACCCTAACTTCTCATATTATCTGTTATCAGGTCTGACGAACGGCTTTCATCCAGGAGTTTGCAGCCTCCCCTCTCAGTCCCTAATTTGCCGTAATCTGCAGTCTGCCACTTCAGAGCCTGACGCAGTTGAGCTCCTATTTAAAAAAAAAAAAAAAAAAAAAACCTGGGGCCCAGCACCAACATTGAATTTTTGGGTATTCACTTCACATCGTTTCCTTTGCCAAAGAGAAAGTGGATAGGAATAATCCTGATCACATCTAATCTCCTCACAAACCCCCAGTGCTCGAAACGAGAACTTCTATCAGTCCTCGGGCACCTAAACTTCGCTATGCAAATTATTCCCCAAGATCGCCCCTTTATCTCCCACCCGCTAACTCTAGCCTCCTCCACTTGTGCTCTAGAGGACCAAATCAACCCTTGCCTCCACGAACTTCAGCTCCGGGTATCCTTCCTCTCCCACTGGAACGGCCATTCCTTTTATAACGAGTTGATTTCTTCCCCCGTTGATATTCAGTTATTCACAGACGCAGCCCCTTCCATTGGGTTTGGCGGCTTCTATCGCAACCGATGGTTCGCTTCCCTTTGGCCTCCCCAGCTGCTAGAAACCCCTCCTCATCTGGCCTACTTCCCTTTTTGAGTTATACCCAATCTTAATCGCTGCCGCTCTCTGGGGGTCAGAATGGTCAGCTTCATGCATTGTCGTGCACTAACAAACACAGCTCCCACTCCTCCGCTATCATGCCCCTCCTCAGATGCTTAATTTGGATTTCTGCCCAAAATCAATTCATTTTGACTGCAATTCATATCCCTGGGAAAGAGAACTCCATAGCTGATGCTTTGTCTCGTTTTTTCTTTCAAAAATTCAGGACGCTGGCCCTGAATTAACCCCAGTTCCTCATTATTCGCATCTAATATTCCCTTGAATCACCCCCTAAGGCCACTCTCTGAAGCCTCTCTTAACTCCATTCTCAACGCAGTCGCCTCCCAGACCGTCCAGACCTACCTCACTGCCTGGAAATCCTTTCGATCACTCCATACCAGCTTCAATTTGCCTCTGGTTATTCTCTCTCTCTCTCTCTCTCTCTTTTCCTCCCTGCTTCCAATTGAAGCATCCCCTGCCTCCACTTGAGGCTCCCTTCAGCCCCGCTCCCATCAGAAGCTCCAGTTTTAGCCCCGCTTCCACTTGAAGCATCCCCTGCCTCCAGTCGAGGCTCCCTTCAGCCCCGCTCCCATCAGAAGCTCCAGTTTCAGCCCCGCTTCCACTCAAAGCATCCCCGGCCTCCATTTGAGGCTCACCTCCAGCCCCGCTTCCACTTGAAGCATCCCCTGCCTCCACTTGAGGCTCCCCTCTGCCCCGCTCCCATCAGAAGCTCCAGGTTCAGCCCCGTTTCCAATCAAAGCATCCCCTGTCTCCACTTGAGGCTTCTCTCAGCCAATCTCCCTAGCACTCTACTCCCTCTTCCACCGGCTCATCCCATACCCCTTTTTTTAAACTCTCCTCCTTTTTCTCCAAGACCGCCCCTTCAAGGCGTGCTTTCACGCTCGGCCAGCATCCTCTCTCACGCTTTTTGGAGGCAAATTTGGCTGCTGTCCTCATCTGCTTCTTTTTGGGCGAACGGGACAGCACTCCAAATTTGCTTATTTAATTTAATGAAGAACTGCGAATTCGTGAAAGACATGAAAGCTGTAGCTTAGGGTGAATTCTGGCTTGCTTAGTCAGGAACACTTAATTTCCAGCAATTACCGTCAATTTGTTTGCACAGATACTACTTAAACTAAACTGAGCTGGCCAGTGATGTCTCTGAATTCAATAATGAAATGCCTTTAACTGAAAAGTGTGTGTAACACTTTATGTTTCTTGTTTGTCATCTGTCATTATTTAGTTTGGTTTCGTTTTTCGCCCTTCCTGTCTTTCCTTTCTTGGTCTTGTTCCTGTCCTTGTTTAGTTAATTAGTTACCCGTTCCACCTGTGTTCCTCACCTGTCCTGATTTCTCCCTAATGTGTTCATGTTTAAAAGCCTGTTCAGTTTGTCTTGTCTTGTCTTTTGTTGGATTCTTAACGTTATTTGAGTTTGTGTTGTGTCCCTGTATCCTGTGATCTTGATTAAAATTGCCAAACGAATTACCTGTTCTGTCGTATCCTGCCTTTGCCTGCCTTATTCGACACGAGACCGTGACAGTGTGTAATCTTGTCTTTTACATGATCTCTATTGTTAAAAGTTCTATATAAATAAAGGTGACTTGACTTGACCTGGCAAGTTTGTGAAAAGCACATCTATGATTGTTCTAAACTACCTGGTATGAATAAAACCCTAAAGAAATGCTATGGTCAAACTGTCATGAGTAGCATGTTTTTTGTTTTTTTTTTTTTACTTCATGTATGCTATATGGTTGGCTTCATTTTGTGTTCTTTATCTTTAAGCGGTCCGGAATGACAGGAATAAGAAAAAGAAGGACATAAAAGAAGAGGTGGTTCTTCCAGAAAGCTACGAGCTAAGTGGAGAACTGGAAGAACTGGTTAACAAAGTCAGCAAAGCGCACAGGGAAACCTTCCCTTCACTCTGTCAGCTCGGAAAATACACGACTGTGAGTCCTGAGCTCTCACGCTTTAATTCATATTCACATGCATCTTTCTGTCTGTCAGCTAAATAAACATGAGCAGGACTGTGTAGACCAAGATCATCACAGTGTCAGTGAAAGTATAAGCTTACCACCAGAGTGGGAAATAAAAACATTCAAACTTAAAAAAAAATAATAATAATAAATATTCATGTCATGACTAGACATAATTACAAATGGACAGATCTTAAAATAATTTGTACTTGTTCAAATTAAATCAAAATAATGAATTAATGACTTGATTAAATTAACCTGTAATTTATGGATTATGAGCCTGTGATATTCTTTAGTCATAACTGCATTGTAATTATGCTTTATGAATTATTATCAGAATTGCATTACAGATATATGCACTGAGAATTATTAATTATTAAAATATCCAACTAGTCAAAACTGAAATGTAACCAAAAAGTCCACTTAATTTTGTACTTGCCAGCGTACACACACACACACACACACATATAATCCGAACACACTGAATGTGATTAGTTATTTAAAAATATTTTTTTTAAATAAATTTCTGATTTAATTGTATGGAGTATGCTAAACTTTTTTTCCTGTTTTATTTTTACTTCAGAATTCCAGTGCAGATCATAGGGTACAGCTGGATCTTGGACTTTGGGATAAGTTTAGTGAGCTCTCTACAAAGTGCATTATAAAGATTGTGGAGTTTGCCAAACGTCTGCCAGGTTTTACCTCACTCACCATCGCAGACCAGATCACCTTACTGAAATCTGCCTGCCTTGATATACTGGTAAATACAAAAAAAAATAAGTTTTATGTTTTATGGGCAGTGGAAACAAAATACATTCTTGCACTGAAAAACTAAATGTACCACAAGGGAAGTTGGCAGAACACATGGTTCTAAGTAGTAAATTCTACAATAGATGCCACATCTTAAAGGGATAGTTCACAAAAAAAAGAACCCTCAACAAGGTATTTTGCAGAATAAAGTTAACCAGACAGCTGACAATAGCCCTCAACTTCCATAATGTTCTTCAAAATATATTTTGGCTGTGTGTTCAGCAGAAGAAAGTATTAGTAGACTGTCTGCTTAATATCTTCTTACACTTTATTTTGATGAGTTCACAGCATACAATATACTGACTATGAGGCACATTGCAAGTGCAGTATATGTCAACTTATCCTACTAACCCTAAACTAACCATAACAGTCTACTCTGAGAGTTAGTAGACATGTAGTTGCAAATTAATAAGGATTAGTTGACATGTATATGACATTACTAAATTATATATATATGTACATTTAGTTATAAGGTAACCTAAATTTATGAGTAACTATAGAGTTAGTAAGTAAGTAAACATTTATTAATGTACTGTAGCACTTTTCTGAACAATGTTACAAAGTGCTTTACAATAAAAATACACAGTACAGTAACAAATACAACATATCAAAAACAATACATTTTAAGAAAAAAGCCATACAAATAAAAATGAGTTTTAAGAAGAGACTTAAAAGAGGATACAGTAGTAGCCTGCCTAATGTTCCATAGCTTAGGGGCATTAATAGCAAAAGTGTGATCACCTTTGGTTAGTAGACATTTAGTTACAAATTAATAAGAATTAGTTGACATGTATATGACATTACTTGTTGCTTACAGTTAGTAGAATGTCTAAAGTAGATTATCAAAATAAAGTGTAATCTAAAATTAAAATTTGCAGATGTTGCGGATTTGTACTCGCTACACTCCAGAACAGGACACTATGACCTTTTCGGATGGACTGACCCTCAACAGAACACAGATGCACAATGCAGGTTTCGGTCCCCTCACAGACCTAGTGTTTGCTTTCGCTGGGCAGCTCCTGCCCCTGGAGATGGATGACACAGAGACAGGGCTCCTTAGCGCCATCTGCCTCATTTGTGGAGGTACTGCTGTTGCTCTGTTTGTTATATAGTTCTTTTCTTGTCCTGTTTTTGGTGTGTCAGATGTGTTCCTACAGGAAGTCAACATATTTTGTTGACCCAGGAACAACATTTTAATCAGAAAATTTTGTCTTGACCATATCTCTACGCTTAACCCTAAGCCCACCCATGAGTAATGCCTAAAATCAGAGGAAATTAAAGATAAATGACACTGATGTTAACAGTAAAGAGTAAGCGTTGTGATGTGCACCTTCAGCAGTAGTTGGTGCTTCTTTGCTAAACATTTTGACTTAATTCATTCTTTCTGCTGTTGATGAACTCTGATTGACATTTTGTGTCTTTCTGCATCTGGATGAATGAGTAGACCGCATGGACCTGGAGGAACCTCATCGGGTGGACCAGCTGCAGGAACCTCTGCTCGAGGCGTTAAAGATCTACGCTCGCCGGAGACGCCCCAACAAACCTCACATGTTCCCACGAATGTTGATGAAGGTCACTGACCTCCGAGGCATCAGTACTAAAGGTAAAAAATCTGCCTCAGACACAAGTTAGGACTGACATTTTAAATGCATGTTTTTTTCTAAATGAACCCCAAAATACCCAAGTTCTTTCGAAATCTGCCGAATTTCCATTATTTCATTTATTAATTTATGTATGTCGAATCCAAGAAGTTTGGGTCAGGTATAGATCTGGGTCACTGTACACTGTAAACAATTCTTGTAAAAATTACGGTATTACTGGTAACTGGATGCCAGTAACTTTTTAAAGATTTAATTTTATGCTATTTAAGAGCAAAAGTTTGTTTAAAGATAAACATTATTAAAAGTCTTTATCTTTACAGGAAAAAAAAAGAAATAACATAACAGCCTTAGGCAAAGCATTTCCGGGAACCAATATAAGAAAAAAATTAAAAAAAAAAAAAGGTTGATGAGGATTTCTGTTTCCCAGAATGCTTTGCATGAGACCGTTTTTACAAGTTTTATTTGGTAATAATATAGACTTATTATTGTTTTTAATAAAAACAAACTTTTTACAGTAAGTTACTTGCATCCATACATTTACAGTAAGTTACTTGCATCCAGCTGCATAATTAAAGCAAATCTTTTTACAGTGTAAGCTAAATTAATTTTACAAGTTGTTTGAACATAAATGAGTGTTGGTTGGAAGCGTGTGTAAACATCCATCATATGATATATAATGATATATACAGTGGGTACAGAAAGTATTCAGACCCCCTTACATTTTTTTACCCTTTGTTATATTACAGCCATATGCTAAAATAATTAAGTTATTTTTTTTTCTCATTAATGTACACACAGCACCCCATATTAACAGAAAAACACAGAATTGTTAAAATTTTTGCAGATTTGTTAAAAAAGAAAAACAGCCATGAGTCTTTTTGGGAAAGATGCAACAAGTTTTTCACCCCTGGAATTGGGGATCTTCTGCCATTCCTCCTTGCAGATCCTCTCCAGTTATGTCAGTTTGGATGGTAAACGTTGGTGGACAGCCATTTTTAGGTCTCTCCAGAGATGCTCAATTGGGTTTAAGTCAGGGCTCTGGCTGGGCCATACAAGAACAGTCACAGAGTTGTTGTGAAACCACTCCTTTGTTATTTTAGCTGTTTGCATAGGGTCTTTGTCTTGTTGGAAAGTAAACCTTCGGCCTAGTCTGAGGTCCTGAGCACTCTGGAGAAGGTTTTAATCCAGGATATCCCTGTACTTGGGGATTCATCTTTCCCTATATTTCAACCAGTCGTTGAAATTGTGTACATTAATGAGGGGAAACAAATTTCCCTGCAGCTGAAAAACACCCCCATAGCATGATGATGCCACCCCCACTCTTCACTGTTGGGACTGTATTGGACAGGTGAGGAGCAGTGCCTGGTTTTCACCACACATAGAATTAAGGCCAAAGAATCTTTAGACCAGAGAACCTTATTTCTCACCATCTTGGAGTCTGTTGTGAAATTTCTTCAGAGAGACCAGGAGAAATAACCTTGGATTGGAAGCAAAATCTTTTTATTGTGAAGACTCCGTCCGTGCGCTGCAGTCGTCAAAGTAAATCTCTAATTGTCAGACTTGTCTGTTGTCTGTTATCTCCAAAGTAGTCTGTTTCTAGTCTAAGGCAGTGTCACATTGCAATTCATAGGTTTCAAGGGGGAGGAGTTACATAGAGGTGGAGACAATTGAAACAAAGAAGTGCAAATTAGGTAGTCAGGTTTGGCAAACTTCCCCCAGTACACCAGTCCTGATCCAATCAGCATAGCCAATCAAATACTAGAGCAAAAGGCACCAAATGCTGTTACAAACAAAAGGTGAAAAGTCTCAGTAATCAACCTCATTTGACTTACAATAGAGCACAGGAACTGGCAGGACAGGAACTGCACCGCTGGCTGCAAACTGCCAATGTTAACACCTTTACCTTAAATCTCAAATACAATGCACTTCCTATATGATGTTATTTCAGAATGTAGCATCAGCAGATCTAAGACAGATTCTTAAATTTGTAATCCTTCAAGTCCTAAGAGTAAAACCCTGACTGGTGGAGGGCTGCAGTGATGGTTGTTTTTCTACAACTTTCTCCCATCTCCCAACTGCATCTCTGGAGCTCAGCCACAGTGATTTTTGGGTTCTTCTTTACCTCTCTCACCAAGGCTCTTCTTTTCCAATAGCTCAGTTTGACCAGACGGCCAGCACTAGGAAGGCTTCTGGTCGTCCCAAATGTCTTCCATTTAAGGACTATGGAGGCCACTGTGCTCTTAGGAACCTTAAGTGTGGCAGAATTTTTTTTTGTAAATTTGGCCAGATCTGTGCCTTGCCACAATTCTGTCTCTTTAGGCAGTTTCTTTGACCTCATGATTCTCATTTGCTCTAACGTACATTGTGAGTTGTAAGGTCTTATATAGACAGGTTTGTGGCTTTCCTAATCAAGTCCAATCAGTATAATCAAACACAACTGGAGTATTTAGGACCATGTGATATTTCAGTTTTTATTTATTAACAAATCTGCAAAAATGTCAACAATTCTGTGTTTTTCTGTCAACATGGGCTGGCGTGTGCACATTAATGAGTTTAAATGTACTTAAATGTAAAATGTACTTAAATGATAAATGAACACAGAGGTTTAATTTTACTTTCCTAATTTGGTCCATCTTCATCTACAGAAAAAGTGAGAAAATGGGTTTTTATGAATCTTGGCAATTCGTCTTTTGTAATAATGTGCTAGTTAGCCAGTCTGCTTGTCACTCCACAGAAGAGGTCATTAGTGTTCAAAGCAACATGGACTAGAATGACTTGATGTAAACAGAGCTAATTTTGACAGAGTAAGAAAGGTGTTTTTTTTTTGAGAATTCTCAACCAATGTATGTTATAGACTTTTCATTAAGACTCATATCAACTGGTGCACCTCACTACACACTGGTGACAAATATATAAAATATGAACCTAAATGAAGAAAAAAGCAAAACATGAAGACTTACATCTTTGTGTTTGTGTATTTAGGAGCAGAGCGAGCCATCACTCTAAAGATGGAGATTCCAGGCCCCATGCCTCCTCTGATCAGAGAGATGCTGGAGAACCCTGAGGCCTTTGAGGAGAGCTCTGACTCGAAAGACAGCACTGCTTCTGCCCCCCTGCCACCTCCTGCCATCCAGGCCATCAAACGTGAGAGGGATGAGGAATCTGCTCTGGAGGATGAAGAGGACGAGGACGATGAGTGTGGTGAGGAGGGACGGGACCGAGCAGTGGACAGCGAGGAAGAGGAATGGGGGCTCCTGCAAGTGGACATGGGCGGAGCTAGGAAGAGTGTGACTGGAAGAGCGCAGTGACCGACCGACCGATGGATGACAGTATGTATATGGGTGTCATACATACAGAAAACAGAGGACAACATTTGTATTCTGGACACCTAATCAGTTGATACAGACAAAACCATTCAGTCAAGCAATTTCTAATAATGACTCAAACAATCAGCTTTATATGACAAAGAACATGCAGAACTTTGCACATCTAGTTTCCCTCGACTTTTCAAAAGCAGTAAAAAGAGAAAACCTTAAGAACATGCCATCACACTTTTAACTGAAAAGAGAGAAATTAAAAAGAATGCAAGACCAGAGAAAAGTAAGCCATATCTGGAAGTTACTTGTTGTATGCATATTTTGTACTTCATTTGGAGATGCCAAATATTTTAGAATGCATCCCAAAGTCTTGTTCTGTAAGGGAAACATTTTTTAATGACTGCATATGGATACATAATCAGTACTGATCAATGACAAAAGAAAAAAAGAACAGCAAACGATCACATATAGGAAATGAGCAATTCAAAATAGCATACATTTACTGCATAATGTAACTTTGTACTCTTGACATTGAATTGTCTCAGTTATATTTTATTTTGAATATTTTAGCAACTCTGTGCTTCTTTAAGTGTGTTATTATGTTTTATTGATGACATGTCTCTTTTACAAAACACTTTAAATTCACAGCCCTACAGCCATACAACTCTATATCTAAATTTGACACACACCAACTTGAGCTTTTGGGCATTAGAAGATTATAAATTTTAAAGATTGCAATACATACACATTATTACAAATCAAACCTTTCACTCAGGGCAAATTAAGGACCAAAGGTGATCTACATGTCTCATGCGTGCACTATTGTGTGAAGAGTTGTGGGATTAGGTATTAAAAGCAATAACACACTGATATGTTAGATAAAAAGAAGAACTCTAGAATGTCAAACATGATCAAAATATAAGCAAATATGAGCAGTGGTGTGCACAAACTGTTCCTTTCAGTCTCGTAATAACTGACTATTAATACATTCGTTTCTTTGCAGATAGTGGGAAAAATTATTCAATTATTTAGCTGTATAATAAAAGAGTTTCACAGCTCCAGCAGCTCAGAGAGGCTGTGAAAATGGACTGTGTATTGCTTTAATGGACGTTCATCCAACTATAAAATTTATAAGAGTGGTCACATTGTACAATTCCTAGCATAAAAAAAACTAAGTTAGAGTTGTCTAATTCAACAAAATTTACCATCACATTAACTGTAACCAATTTTTTTTAAAACTCTATAACAGCATTCTTTGAAGTGTGTTGGACCACCATGTATTCATATTTTATATGAATATGCTAATCATTCAGTACAACAGCCTTTATGGTACCCTGGCATTTACATTTTAATCCAAATGCTAAGGTATGCTTTTAATCCGCCCTGCTAGGGTCTGTGCACACCACTGATGACAACGTTATACCTCCTTACGTGACAGAAAAGTGTTACCAAAACAACTCATAAGCTTTTGACTGCTGCATATATAGCAAGATATTTGGGATAGAGCCATATGGTTTAAGGTTGTGCTCATGCATACTTGTATACTATTTGCTTAAAACAGTAAAGTTATCTCTTTTCTACTTTCATCTTTCTACTTTTGTGTCACTGCACACCATTTTATTTGAATACATCAAGAGGACATCTCAGACGTTTTGCGTTTTTTCGAAATGTTGTTTTCTTAAAATATTTTCAAATATAAACAAACACATCATAGGCTATACATGTTCTTTTATTTATTGCTTATTTATCCTTGTCTTGTTCATTTTTTGTTTGTCTGTAGCCAGTGATGCATGTTATGAACTGGGTTTTTGAATGCTTTTATAATTCCAGGTCTATCTCTCATTAATATCCTCTCTTAGTGTACCGCCAAAAATGTGCTTAGACAACAAAATGAGATCATTTCCATAGACCTCAGAACAGAATCAACGCATGATTACCACAGAGTGTGCTGGATAAATCTGCAGTGATCATAAAGTCTAGCAGCTTCATGTAAATGCACTGATCCGGATACGTGACAGGGTAAATATGGCCTGCAGAGGCAGCAGTAAACCGTGGTACTCAATTAGTTGATCTCTTCTAGTATACTTCCATTCTCAGACCAAAGACGAAGTTGCAGTTTATGTTTTGGCATGTACATGCAGCCACATAAGGTGTATGTTATTAACAAGAGAACAATGTCCCTATAAAGGTCCCTATAAATGCATCAACCCTTCAGAGTCAGTTCAGCTCTAATAAATGTAGAAATGTAGCAGTCCAGGGGCCTGTTCCATAAACCAAGATTAGAATATAAGCCAGGCTTATTTCAGTTAGTCTGACTTATTGCCAGTTAATTTGTATTAAAATAAGTCAGACTATCTGCCGTAAGCCTGGCTTATTTGGTAAACTTGTTTTATGGAACAGGCCCCAGGCCACAGGATATTATGTTTTTATGAGCAAATGTTTTTTGGCATACTTTCTTTCCCATTCAGGCTTTGTAAATTAAACAAGAGATATTGGATTTCATTGGATACTTTTGCTTTTTACATTCTGATATAGGGTTTATCGTTTGTGCTTGTATTTTGCCATTTTGTGCAGTAGAGGTCAATTTTTTCCCTAATGAAGTTGGTATTTTTTTTGTTTGTTTGTTTTTCCTGGTGGTTTGGAATATGTGTATATTACCTGTTTGATTGTTTATTTGCATTATTTGTTGCTAAATTTGTCATTTTTTTGTGACTTGGTCTCTTCTGGGTTTTAAAACATAGGAAACATGATGGGTCATTTAAGGGTTAGAACTTCTAAGAAGAATACACAGACAAGTTTGTGTTTTAATTCATATATTAAATTTTACAAACTTATTTGTATTGAACTTCATTTGTTTTTATCTTCTTTGTCTTCTAATTACTAAAAGCCATTAAGTATGGATTCACAAACTATGTTCTTTCTTGTAAAAAGAATACTTATTTTTATTATAATTTTTTTTAGCAATATGTTTTCAATACTATAGCATTTAATGTTTGTTTGTATTTCCCCCCGCCATGCCTCATCATCTCATTACAATCATTTTTATTTAGTATTATATTGATTCTTGGTTATGTGCCTTGCAAAATAAAAACTATTGTTTCAAATGCCTTTTACAACTTTAATAACTGTAAAATTGTTACAATAATCTTACTGTAACTGCAAGTGAAAGTATTAATGACTTTAAATGATGTCCACATAATGTCTGGCCACATTCTTTTTTTTTTCTTTCTTTTTTTTTAAATACTTTGTTTTGATTTTATAAAGAAATTTCTCATCAAATTGTTTAGTCATGCTTTCCTGCTGAACTAAAAGATGTAACTTTTTGTGTTTTCTTTTACTGCATTTATCTTCACTGGGAATGTTCCATAGATCCAGATTTCGTTTCATCCTACTGTATTATCCTATGCTGAGTCATTGCAGACTTTTTAAGCAAATTTTCCACACCATCAAATAACCATTAAAAAGCAGAAATCTAAATAATTCTGATAAAGGAGAAAATCTAAAAATGAAAACATACAAATCCAACAATTCAAATTTGACTAAAGCCATAGAGTAGCTACTTAAAAGTATTTAAAAGTGAAGACTAAATTCTAGTTATAGAGGAACTGTCCTCATCATTTATATGAATGATATGCCATGTTATAATACAGCATAATTGCATGTTCCTGAGTTTATTATGGGAAAATATGATACTTGAAGCTCCTGTAGTGAGATTTTAGAGCAGATACATGCAGTCTCTCATTGCTTTTGTTGAAAATAACCAGACTGAACACAAAAGACATGCATCAGTTGTTTTAAAACTTCTTGGCATCACACCAGAAATGCTTTTGGTTTGAAAGGTCATTCTTTATAGTAAATAGAAAACAAAAATTGATGAAACCTCTGAGGGTTTCCACTGGATTGCCCTCAAACTCGGTGAACACGATCTCAAGACATTGGGGACACTAAATTGCAATTAGATTATTAATACCTCGAACGGTTTGCCAGTGGTGAGTCCATTAAGTTATGGCTAAAAATATGAAACAGGAAGTGTCTAATAGCATCCACATACATTGTCTGATTTTGATCAAACAGGATTGTGTTCGCATAGATGGGACTATTAGGAGTCCAAGTTATAGCGCTACCAACTGGCAGCAGGAAGTCTGTTGTTTTTAGAACGCTTTAAATTCAGCATCTTATTTTTTTACTTTATTTGCTTTAAACTTCATCAGAATAATGACAATATGGCCAATGTAAAAATTAGAATATAGATACTGTAAATGTCGTTGCCATGGCAACCTGTCAAACTTTGACATGCATTTCCTTTAACAAAAGCATACTGCTCCAAGAAGAAACAAGTAATTCACAATAACTTTGTCAACATGAAGTCAATATACTAAAGATGTTAAATTGCGAACGTATTTAAGATCTCTCAAATGGTGTTTAAAAAATTATAGAAATGACAGCACTCTGCCTCTCTGCCTGTGTGTGTGGGGCTGGTGACAGAGAGAGAGGAGAGAGACTCAAGTGTCTTAAAGTGACCCTCTAGCTGTAACCAGACTTTTAAACATTTCTTTACACACTAAGAAAGAAATCTGCATTATATTTACTGCATCACAGCTTAAGCAGTTTCTTAAGCCTGATCCTTTTCTGTCAGTTTTACTGACCTATGATAACTAAATAAAAGTTGTGTGTCTGTTTGACACAGTTTACAGTTTGAAATAACCCTTTCATTGTTGTATCTCTTAAATTAGTAGTTCCCAACCACGTTCTTGGAGGCCCCACAACACTGTATGTTTTCTATGTCTCCTTAATCAAACACATCTGCTCATTAGTAGAGACTCTAAGACCCAAAATGTGTCAGACAAAGGACAGATGCAAAATGTGCAGTGTTGGGGGGCCTCCAGGAACATGGTTGGGAACCACTGCCTAAAATCCTAACTGCTAGAGGATTACTATATGCATGTGTCTATTGAGTATAGTTTTTCTGATGGCACCGGGGTGGCGCATGCACTTGTTGAAAGATCGAAAACGTGCCTTACATTATTATAATTTGATTTAATTTTTTTTTAACAAGCTATGGCCTTAAATGACCTCATATATCTGACCACTGCAAGGGTTGTTTCCATAGTAACTTGCCAGCAGTGGGCATGTTGGTAGGGTTCTGGTATATTTAATGTGCCTCTGTCTTCATGTATATTTGATATGCTAGAAATAAGGCTACTGTAATATAGTAATGTAATAAAGTGAGGGCTTATTAATATGATGAAGACATTTTCTTGATCCATAGCTATTTTACTAGAATTTTATTTATTTTCTTTCTAACGCTGGAATGTTTAACCAGCATAACCCTATAATAATGGTAAAACAGTAAGACTGACATAAACATGATCATCTGGGATAGGACTGATGCTTGAGGTACACAACAGGTGTAATCCATTGAGGGTCCTGACACTTTCACTCAAAGTAGAAGGAACAGAGGGCCATCACAATGTTTTAAGGATTTAATGTCAAACTGTCCAGGATTGAGGACCACATATACTTTGGAACAAGAATGAATATCCCAAAATGAGAACAGAACAAACAGAGTGGTAAATATGTGATAATAATAAAAACAAAAACAATAAAACAAATGAAATAAAGGAAACTTAGCACCTGAATGCAATTACGTCATTGTCAAGTGATATAGAACAGGCATATAACAATAATCAGCACACCTATCTAAAAAAAAAAAAAATAATAAATTATATTCTTTAATGTTATTTAAAGGTGCAGTGTGTAATTTTTTGCGCATCTAGCGGTTTGGATGCAAATTTCAAGTCCCCCGGTCACCCCGGCCTTTCAAAGCACATACAGAAGCTATGGAAGCTTACACAAGACACACAATGTCGTTGTCTTTTACACCTGACAGTAGCCAATAAAGCGATGAGGTTTCTGTACAAAGGTAAGTCAAAGTTACTATTAAGTAGACCAATATGTTATTGCAAATATTATTGTTACTCATTGATCATTGTCTCAGGTTTATTCGCTGACTTTAGTTAGATTTTATGTATGACAGTTAGTAGCGTTGGGCGACATTTTCAGCGTGGCTTTAACGAAACACACTCTGTAGATGTTTGTCCGTTAGAAACATGGCGGCACTAAATGGTGACTTGCATGTAAAGGGACCCGAGGTGTATGTAGATATAAATTGCTCGTTGGGTTATAAAATCATAATGGCTTATTATGTAACGTCTTTAGACACCTCTGAAAACATAGTTTTGTATGTTATATTGTATTTCTGCCAATGAATTCTCCTAAATATTACACACTGAACCTTTATTTAATTTCATAATGAAATTAACTTATTGGTTAAAAATGCAGCTCATCTGACTTATTTATGCAACATCTAAAATATAACAATCCAAGGTAAAACTTTATTTTAAGATGTCTTTGTTACATGTTACATATACAGTACTTACTATTACAATAACAATAAAATGATGCATAATTACATGCAAGTAACCCAAAGCCAACCCTAACCATAACACTAACTATATCATACATTCATGTGGTTAATAAATATTACTCAGTACGTAAATGTATAAGTGCACTGTAACAAAGACCCCTTAAAGTAAAGTGTAAACCAATCCGCTGCCTTTTTTATTTATGTATGAATGCTTAATGGAATATCTAGAAAACATACCTACATTTCCTTTATATCACCTTACTCTTAAGGGAAACTCATACTGGCACAACAACACAGTATCACTCCAACTCGTCACATTTTGACGCTTGGTTTTTTGATGATCATTCAGGCACATTTCGACGTGAGGGGTCCTCCGTTGTTTTAAATAGGAAAGCCTTAGCGTCAATATGTCAGCGCATGTTTTATCGTCATAATTAAAAGATATATTGGGTAAAAACATTAGCATTATTGGATATATGTAGGTGTGTGA
>JAUMHP010000060.1:1529426-1543292 GCA_032361065.1 Enteromius trimaculatus
AATATATATACACATATAAATAAATATTATATAAAATAAACCTTATAAATACATGTGGACTACATTACAAAGCATAAATAAATTAGATAAATTAGATAAAGTACTATGTCTGCATTATAATAATTTTATATTTAACATGAAATTTTGTGTGTGCCACAAAGATTTTGTTGTCAGACATGCCTGTTCATAATCCCCTGCTCTGTAATCAGACGAGCAATTCAATTCAAAACAAATAAAGAGGTGGCATTATATTATTATTCTTGATTAAGAATAATACAAACTCGAGTTTGTTGTAGTTTAAACAGATTGTGTCTCTCCATAACATACTGAGAGCTTTCACAGGGCTCGCAAAATTTCAAAATCCCCAGCAGCCCTTCAGTTAGGCATTCTTCAGATTTTGGTAGCTCAAAATGAATTTAAGTAGCGAGGGCGTGAAAAAAAACACAATGGCTGAACTTTACTGCAGAAAACCAGCATGATTAAAAACTTCCATAATTGTAATTTCTTTCAAAAAAAGTAGGGGTGCAATGGATCTCAAGACTCACGTTTTGGATTATGTTACAGATTTTAAGTCACAGATGAAATTAATTTTTAGGATGTGCAAAAAAAAAAAAAAAAAAACACCACCACAAACAAAAAAAAGGTTCTTTATAATTCAATCAACAAAACAGAAAAGAACTAGTAGCATGAATAAAAATAAAGTAAAAGTGCAAGTAAAAGATAGTTTTTAAGGATGAGTGAATGTCATTTTTTTTTACCATATTTATATAAAAACAGAACAAAGTTAGAAATAAAATAACGCTTAACAGTTTTCAGGTACAGAAATGTAATAAGTGTAAAGTAACTGCATCGTGTTCACTGTATAAATTAGCATCAATGACTGACATCAGCAGGGCAGGCGTGTTGAGATAATTTGTGCATGTATGTGTCAGTTTAAGCTCAGTAACATCAATTCTGTGTTGCATGCTCTCTGAAACACTGTGTGTGGTTTCAGTGTGTGTGCAAAAAAAGCATAAAAGCATGCAAGACAATATTCTCATTTGCTTCTTTTTTCTGCTTGAATGGTTTAAATGCTTAAATGTTTAAATTAGCAATGCATGCAAATGACCAACTATGATCCGTTTCACCATTACAAGCATGAGAACAATGTGAATAACTACTCAAGAAAGTCAGTCAGACAGGGCAGTAACACATTTTTGGAAAACACAATAGCCCCGGGACGTCTTTTCATCTTTTTTTTTTTGGTCTAGAAATTTTGCGAGCCCTGCTTTGAGAAGCAATTCATAATAATATATACACAGAGATTCCACCTACCCGTATGGGTGAGGCTGTGTCTCTGTAGATGATAGCGTTGGAAAAAACGCATGTTGCACATGGTGCAAGCATAAGGCTTCACCCCTAAATGCACAAAGTAGCAGTGTATTAGCCTTACTGCCACCTGTCAACTTAATCCAATCAGTCATGGGAATTGCTCAACTCAAAGAACAACATACAGTCTACAATCTCATTGGCCAAGTAGCGCGAGCTATGAACAGAATGCTAAGAGCAGTTCACAAAGTGAGCATCTACTAGACATGAAGTACACTGCAGTGCTGCCACTTTAGAAACACGGAAATAGGTTTGTTCGGGTTCTGGAATTAAGTTAAAACAGTTAAGTTTAAAGTGTAACTGAGCTTATAGTTTTAACCATTTTACCTATTTGGTAGTACTTTCTCTTTTTTTCTTGATACTTAAATGTTCTAGTTCTTAACTAAGGAATTACTACTTTTCTAAAATTTAAAATAAAGAATATTAAAGGTACCGTATGTAAGAAATTTATTGTAATAATCATAAAATGTCTCTGTTATGTTCAACAGGCATTAAGAAAACATGTTTATTAAAAGTACTCATATCACCGACAGTAGTATTACAGCCTGGATATTCTCATTTAAAAAGCGCAGTTGCAGCCCTCAACTGATCTTTATGTTGTCATATTTTGTTTTGGTCTGAAGCGCCACCCTCCATCTATCTCCCAATCACGAAGTCTGTAGTGTTTCGCCATCCAGGTTGCCTGATCCGCATAAACACAATGCATTCCATCGTCATTGCGCTCGTTCTAGTTGCAGTCTCCAATTTGGCAACCTGCGTGTGCGTCAAGTCTGAGAAGGAGGGGCCGGGTGAAAAAAACATCTCCAATATTTTGAATTTGAACTGCAATACCTAGTTCAACCACTCGGTGTCAATCCTACATATGGCACCTTTAAGCTTAATTTTGGTCTGATTTTGTGCATTTACTTAAAAAAAATGTAAATGTATAAAAAGATAATTCATTTTGGATGAACTATGTTAATGTATAATAAATTAACAAATAATCTTTTCCTTAAAAAATAATATGGAAATGTATACATCTGTAGTGTCAAGGGTAGTTGACAGTATCCACTTAAACCCAAGGGCACATATCATTTAATAAAAGAAAGTGGAAATTTGTCTGAAAGTAATGTACTAAACGTAATATTTAAATTGCATACGTCCTGTTAGACAATGGCAGCAGAGCTCAGATATGATCTAAGGGTGGGGGTAAGACAGAAAGACACATACCAGTATGAGTGAGGCTGTGTCTCTGCAGATGGTAACGGTGGAAAAAACGCATGTCACACATGGAACAAGCATACGGCTTCACTCCTAAATGACCAGAGCAAAATATTAACCATACGCATCATCTCAATAATACAACTTAACAATTTCCAATTGATAATCAAAGATGAAAGATGAGATTAGCCTAATTTTATATTCTGATCCAGTTGTCATGTCAGTATGACTACATCGTGGTTTAATTCTCTAACAAAGTGTTGATGTTCGAAATGTGTATTTCATTAATGAAAATGGTATTTTAAAATATTGCAGTAATAAAGTGATCACATTTCCTATGATAAAACCTTTTTGTTATCCTACAAATAGATGAGAATATTTAGCCATCACTAGATTAGTGTCTTCCCCCCCCCCAAAAAAAAAAATAATTAGATGATGTGCATCTCACTTAGAAAACAACCAACCAACTACTATCAAGTCAAACAAAAACCACTGCATACATTTGTTTTGTAATTTTTTTGGAAATTTGCCATTCTTTCATCAGGTAAATAACCATAACACTTCATGCAAACCTCACTGCTCCTCTTCTGAAAACCTTTTTTAATAAGTCTCAACAGTATAAAAATGTTGAACATTTGAACATTATTTTATGGTCATTTCTTTTACATGCTGAACAAAACCAGCAGTGTGAGAGGGGTACAAAGAGACGACACATACCCGTATGGGTGATGGTGTGTCTCTGGAGATGGTAGCGTTGGAAAAACCTCATATCACACATTGTGCAAGCAAAGGGCTTCACCCCTAAATGCAGAGTACTAGTATTAGAATGGACGTCTGGATATCAGCTTCAACGCAGCAAAGATAACAGAACATTCACAAGGGAAATAGCTAAAAATAAAAATTGATGGATAATCCTCTAATAAAATAATAATAATAATAATAATAATAATAAGTAAATAAATGGAGTTGACTAGAATTATCTAATAAAAACAAAACAAAAAAAGGAACAAACAAACAAAACAAACAAAACAACAACAGTAGGCTCATTCTCAGGAAATGGTGCCATTTGTGCCCCATAACTGAAATATAAAAACTACAGATGAACTAATATATAATGGTCTAACAGAAGCCCCTTTTACATTTGATATGAAATCTGATCTGAACAGATTTCATCCTCCCCAACGGAAAACAGTTCACTATCCTCCATGTACCATACAGAAAATACTAAATGTGTAGACAAGCACCAACTTTTGCTGCAGCATTAAGGCTCTTTCTTTTTATTTATTTGTGAATTCAATTAATGTTTGGAAAACCAAGTTTAAATTGTGGATCTCATTCCATTGCTGTTATATTATATATTACTGTTTTTTTTAAACTAACATAAATTTAAACTAACATTTTAAACATTAAAAAAAAAATGTTTTACTTTGAACAACAATGGAGCTATACTTCACATATTTTCTGGGGATTCTTCTCAGCAGCAAATAAAACTAAACCTCCTTTATAACCAAAATGAAATGTAATATTGTAGTAGTTATAAACTAATGGAAAGAAAAAAACTTTTTTGTTTTTAAATGGAACTCTGTTTCAGTCAATTTTTCTTTTTTTTTCCAGAAAGATGATCTGTGCTTCAGACAGCACAGATCGTTTCTTCAACACATGGGCTGCTGTTGTGCTACAGCTAAAGAAGGTCACAATCTTTCTGTTGCTTTGAGGGCTCAATAACATTTAGCATTAAGCATTATAATCTGCGGCTATAAATGCACCAATTGCTGTGATCGATCAATGTTTTGCCCTGTTCAATTCTGTTGGAAATGCCTACCTGAATGCTGCGGGCATAGTTTGTACTGTGCATGTTTCTAGTTTTCGTCTGTTTGGGGGTGGAAGGGGCAGTCACCACATTGCCTGTCCCGTCGATTGGGCTGCCTTGTTGAGCGTAGCACTGAATATTTTACATACTTTATTCTTTTTTTTTTCTTTTCCAAACATAAAAGTATTAGTCTGAATCATTTGGTTTGTAATCTGTACCGAACCGAAACCCTTGTACCGAACGGTTCAATATGAAATACATGTATCGTTACACCCCAAAACATTTTTTTAATGTTAGATTTGATAATTGTTCAAAAACATTACATAATAAAAACAGAACTATATTTTTCTCAATTATAATTTATATATTTATTTTATTATATTATTTATGCTATTTATCTAATGCAGACGCCTCCATTTACTCAGGATTAATGGATTAATAAAGGATCCAATGTTAATGAATTCAAAATGTATTCACAATTTGCAGCGGCTTAGGACCTCCCAAAATGATTCAAGGAAGGTCAGCCAATTAACCAGAGTCAGGGGCACTCAAGGCTCACTAATGTATGTGGAGAGTGAAAGCTAGCCTGTCTGGTCTGATCACACAGAACTACTGTGACTCAAATTGCTGAAAAATTCAATACTCCTCATAAAACAAAGGTGTCAGAACAAACAAGTTTGTTGGAAATGTGTAGCCACCAATCAGTTGACGGCTAAAAAACTCCTTTAATGACACATGAGCAGCAGAACTGTAATCATAGAAAAAGTTTGCCTGGTCTGATGAATCACATTGTCTTTTAGTTGTTTACCTGGAGAAGAGATGGCAACAGGGAAGAAGCGTTTTGCTCTGGTCAATACTGTCCTGACATTCATATGGATGTTACAAATCACCTACTTAAAGGACCACTCCACTTTTTTGATAATTGGCTAAATTTACAACTTCCCAAGAGCTGTGGTGAGCAATGACCGCAAGTTGTAAATGAGATCAGACATTTTATGTTTGTATAAAAGGGAGTTCATTTATTTTTATTTAAAATTTATTTTTATTGTGTAATGCTATTAATGAAAGTATGCTGCCGTGTTATTTATTTATTACAGTTCATTGAAATTGTTCATTTATTTTTCGTTTTTCTTATAGCGACCCTTCACGGTGTCAGCAATTACTGTGCAGCTAATTTCTGATTTGGGAGTTGTCTGTTCTCTGAGCATATAAGTCCTGCCTGTGTGAGATGCGCAGCTTCTGGCTTGTGCCGTTCTATAGTTTACTAAAAGTTTATTCATTTTGAATGTGCCACGTTTTCATATTGCACCAAAACGTGCCACTGCACTCCCTTGGATCCACAGCAACATACTCCCCACGCCTGAAGTCGATGGAATGAACATTTTAATAAAAATGCAAACAGATCCCCAGCACTCTGGCAGACGATCTGAATGAGTTCTATTTCATGTTTGAAAGAACACCATTTACACCTCCTGCAACCCCCCCTCCTCTGCTGTATTGATCAGTGAAGATGGGGTGCGCCGGGTCTTCAAGGAGAACAAAAGAAGGAAGGCACCAGGCCCAGACGGTGTGACACCAGCCTGTCTGAAAACCTGTGCTGAGCAGCTGGCCCCCATCTTCACTCAGATCTTCAACAGATCACTGGAGCTGTGTGAAGTCCCTTCTTGCTTCAAATGCTCCACCATCATTCATGTCCCAAAGAAAACCCAAATTACTGGCTTTAATAGCAGACCTACAGGTTGACCAATTTGGCCTTGTACGATGTCTAATGTGAAACATCGCGATGGACAATGGCATCGATTATCTAAAGGACTTCACTGTACCCTTACTGGACAACCTGCAGTTCGCTTACACAGCAAACAGGTCCGTGGATGATGCAGTCAATATGGGACTGCATTATATACTGCAAAATCTGGACAGACCAGGGACTTACGTGAGGATCCCATTTGTGGACTTCAGCTCTGCCTTTAACACCATCATCCCATCACTCCTCCACCCCAAATTAACCCAGCTCTCTGTTCCTAGCTGTCTTTCAGTGGATTACCAGCTTTCTGACAGACAGGCAACAGTTAGTGAGAATGGGTAAAATCAGATTTAATTTCTTCTGCTGAAAATAAACGCTGTTTTGAAGAATTTGGAAAACCGAGTTGCTGGTCCTGTGGACCTTTCCATTGTATTTTGTCCTACTGTTAAATTCAATGTGGACCACCAACTGTTTGGTTATTCACAGTTCAAAATATTTTCTTTTGTGCTCAGCAAAGAAAGAAATTAATACAGAAATGAATACAGTTAAAAATGACAGTCGGCTGCATATTTAGTACTGTCCCTTTAAGACCTGCAGGCTTCTAATATACAGGCAGGTATCTCTTTTCTCTTTGCTGTTTACTTTGATTTTAGACATAACTGAGTTTAAACATAAGCCTTGTGTGTCTTTATTAAAGTTATTTTAGTAATTTGGCGCTATTAGTGTGCGCACTGTGTACGGGCTCAGTGAAAGCGCACGCCAGAATAGCTCGAGAATAAAACGTTTAACCAGCAGTCTAACGTTACTGTTGCTGCTAAACAAACCAAAATCTTACATAAACTAGCCAAATCCGTCAACTGTACAGAGTGTCTTTCACACTGGATATCGAGGACTTGTTGAGCCCTGAGCTGATTAGCTTTCTAACATTAGACAAAGAAAACTTAAGTGAATGCAACCATAATATGTTTTTTACTTTAAACCTTTGAATAGGTACTTGCCGTTAAAAGGGAGGAAGATGGTAAAAACATAAGCACTAGCAGCTTTAGACAGAAACCATAATGCAGATTGCTCAAAAACGCGAAAACGCGAACCGACGCAGCCAATCGCGAGCTTTGGTGAAAATCAGCTGACTGACAAAACAGAGGCATTTCATGGGTCAATCAGATTTCAACTGGGGATGTGCCCATCTTGCCCCACCCCGAGATCCACCCATGTTCAAGTCTGTGGCTTGATATGCCACAGCTGTTTTGGCAGCAAAAAGGGGACTTGCACAACATTAAGCAGGTGGTTTTGTGCATTTCTGACCAGTGTTTTATAGTATTGGGGTTGTGGTTACATTTTAAGAATTAGCCACTAAAACAAAAAGGTCCAACTTTATATTAAGTGTCTTTACCTATTATGTGCTTGCACTGCTGAACATTGGTTGCAATAGATTTTTATATTGTCTTCCTTTTTGAAGGACGTGGTCTTAAAAGTTTTGAAATTTATGAAAAGAACAAATGAACAGAGACTGTCCATCAGTTTTTATGTTTAACACAACAAAGCAGATGACTTGTTTGGTTTTTTTCCACAGTGAAAGCAGAGGCTACTAAAACACAAAGTTTTTTGTCTGAAATCTGCTGCAGTCTCTGCTGAAAACTGGAATTACCCAATCCTGCAAGTACAGCTTCACCCAGAGGAAATTCCACAGAATGTGCTCCACAGATCAAAGACGAGACAATAATAGGCAACAGCTAACTAATATGCACACTGACCACCAAATAGACAGACAGAAAGGGTAGAAATTACAGTTAAAAATTGCAATAGATTTCTCTCACACTGCTTAAAAAGAAAATAATAATAATAATTCAAATGACAAAAAATATTTAATGCAACTACTGCTGCTGACAATAACCAAACCACTTTTACCCACACTTAAAAGTGAATTAAGCTATTTCTGAGAAACAGAAACATAGTTTGTGTTCAAACTATGTTTGTTTGTGTAACATAGCTAGTTCATGAATTTAAACGCATAAGATTCATATATAGATTATATATTGGTTAATTAGAAAACTAAATATGTTGGTGTAATGTGCCCCTCAAAGTGTCCCTCAAAGTCTATGAGCCCTACACTTTTGGTCTAAGGTGGGAAAACATTTCTTGGATGCAGTAACTTTCAGCAGTCACCTCTACGAACAAACAAACAAAAGAGAATTTCTGTGCCGGGATATGGCACGGTTCCCTGAGAATGGGCCAGCCATTACACACACACCTGGCTGAGACTGTGTCACTGGAGAAGACAACATTCACAAAATTAAACAAATAAAACAGGTGCAACTCAGAGGACACTGGAAAAAAATGTTTACCCCCATTTGGTTACAAAAAACAAAAAGAGCCTAAATTTATGTTGAGAAACTTGAAAAATGCAATTTGCATGTGGTAAAAACAGCAAACTAAAGTGTTAGATATGCTTAAATGTGCATTGCCCCCTTGGACTCATACCCGTATGGGTTAGGCTGTGTCTCTGCAGGTGGTAACGCTGAAAAAACCTCATGTCACACATGGAACAAGCATACGGCTTCACTCCTAAACACAGAGTGTTAAGTTTTGATGAATAAAAACTTTCAGTATGTCCAATACCCCATTGCATTGTCTGTAACTATGCCCAAACTCGAGTTTGTTGCAGTCAAACTATGTTTTGCTTACATGTTCTGTCATGAACTATAAAAAGCAATGTTCACATGGTATTTAAGCATTGCTGCCAACTGTTTAATAATACTGAGCCAGAAACATTTGAATATTTGTAGGTTTCCACATGTCCGCACTCAGTTCCCTGTTTGTAATCTTGTTGTAGAAAGTGTAGAAATCAAGTTTTCAAACAGGTAAAAAAAATAAATAAATCATTGCCAAGTCAACAATCCAAATAAATAAATAAATACTACTACTACTACTACTAATAATAATCTAGTGAAAAACACTGACAAGTTGGCAACAGTGCTAAGCTGTGCATTGGTATAGTCAAGTCAAGAACAATGCAAAGGGTAAGGAGAGACGGCTCATACCCGTATGAGTCAGGCTGTGTCTCTGGAGGTGGTAACGTTGGAAAAAACGCCTGTCACACATGGAGCAAGCATACGGCTTCACCCCTAGATGACCAGAGCAAATTATGCATAAGATTTAAACCATGTATATGCAACACGTTTAATGTCAATATAGGAGCTGATTTGTTGGCAGATATTGCTGAAATCACATGCTTCACAAGAACAGAGTGCGAGAGATGTTTGCAAGCACATAAAAAGCAAGTGAACATGGCTGCACAGCTTAATTAGGGCAATGACTCACAACACAAATGCTAATAACGGCTACCAGTTACTAACACTTATTTTGGCTAGCATGAACCAATGCCTCAAGCCATTTTACTTTCATAATCTGGCATATTACAGAAGGAAATGTAATATCTTACAACTAAAAAGTAATTTTATATATTGTAAACTAGGGCTGTGTGATATATTGCATGCGATTGTCATGTGCATCTTGACAGCAAAGCCGGTTCTTTGATTAGCAATACATCTCAATCACCTGTTTTCAGATGGAAAATATGGATGACACAGACTGTGCTTTAAAGTGATAATTTAGAACAAACTACTCTTCTAAATTATCTAATTGCTTTCAGTTATACTTGCCAAGATAGACATTTCTCAATTGAGAATTTGACCTAAGGCATGAAAGACTACTTTGCGCTTGCTTTGTCAGAAATTCGAAGCAGTCCTGCCTTGTGTACAGGTATACAGTTGGGCTCAAAGTTATTCGCACACTTGGTAAATATGATCAAAGGAGGATGTGAAAATAAATCTGTATCACTGTTTTTTTTTTTTAATTTACAAAAACCTTGCATTAGAGAATAAGAATTTAAAATGGAAGGGAAATCTCATAATGAAATAAATGTCTCTGGCAGACATTGGCCACAATTAATCAAACCTTTTTGCAACCTCCTTTTGCAAAGCTAACAGCTCCGAGTCTTCACCTTTACTGTTCACATCTATGAACACGGACGACCATGGCAGAAACTTCGTTTTGTTCTCAGTGACACAATTGTGTTGAAATTTTGATGTCTGTTTGTTTGAATCAGCAGTTTTATATTAACCTAATGTTGGAACAATTTATTTATATTTAGCCATATCATCCAGCCCTGATTTGGCAAGTCAATTAAATAGGGTCCAGAAAACATACTTAATCCTGACAACTGGTAGACAAACTTTTAGCACCATTTCAAACCTAAAACTATAAAATCTGTAAACGAGCTTATGACGTATCCACATGAGCTATGATTGAAGTTGGACAAAAAAGGCACAGACATCTCAAATTCAATGGAATTTTGGGAGGAAAACTAAGGAAGTTGTCATTCTTCAATAATAAGTTAAAGTGTGCCATACTTTGAGATAATTTAAGATCTTCTGCAGTACTGCTCAAAAGCCAATCACAATGACATACATTTGTTCATGGACATTTGCTGTTAGAGCAAAGATCAGCAGGGCTCCTTTTAAAGATGGAAGTAAAAGAGAAAAGCAATTTTTGTGAAGATTAAATATGAAGCTTCAACAGGGACTTGTAATTGCCTCACAGACAAAGCAAATGTCATGCAGACGATATCTAGCATGCTAAAAAAGCAACAGAGGCAACAAGGGTCATGTGTGTGTGACAATATGCAGGAATGCTCAGCAAAGCAGAAAGGAACTGCAGAGTGAGCTTAACATGGCATGGTTTGAAAATGTCAGTCAAACGAACAAAAGCAATGCAGAAAGTTGCAGCAGCGAACTGGGAAAGAGATGACTTGTACCCGTATGAATGAGGCTGTGCCGCTGAAGATGGTATCTTTGGAAAAATCTCATGTCACACATGGTGCAAGCATATGGTTTAACCCCTAAACAACATGTAGAACAAAATACTGATAAACTGCCTTCAAATTGTAGTTCTGCACAACATCATATAAACAGCTAACTCAAAACAGCAATTCTGCTAAATAGTATTTCTACTTCTACTTATTCTGACATTTTTAGTCAAATTAGTCTAAAAGCCAAGGAGTGCTGTATTCCTAGCATCATTTCACATTTTTTGGGAGGCTGGGACAACTTTCTAATTGCTCAAATGCTTAAAAAAGAAACAGAGAGAAAGAGAGAATTTCAAAACATGGTGTTAGGTATTTTGAGGAATACGAATTTTAGACTTGTGTACTTGGTGTAAAGAGACCATCAAAATAAATAACTAAAATGAAGGTTTTTATTCTGTGTAGACGCACTATGATCTGTAACTCTGTTTATAAGTACCCCCTTTTTAAGCTTATATCATCAAAAGAGACTAATGAGAGTATTATACAGTATTTTTTGCCATGTCAAAAACACTATCTAAAAACAATGACAAAAAAAATCCAAAATGTAATAATTGTGACTTTGATATTATATAATTAACGTAAATAAAGATGTTATTTTCTTAAAAAAAAAAAAAAAACTTTGTTATTACATTTTTAAAGAGTGTTAAAGTTTTTAAAAAATATTGCAGAAATGTTTTAGAAATAATGTCCAATGTAACGACACATACCAGTATGAGTGAGGCTGTGCCTCTCCAAGTGGTAACGTTGGAAAAACCGCATGTCACACATGGAACAAGCATACGGCTTCACTCCTAGATGCACAGAGTGGCAAATTCAATGATGGTCTACACAGAATCTTAACCTTGCTCAAATGTCCTCATAACAAATAGCTTTATACACTCAGAAGGTTTTAGCTGATTCAAAATACAGTACATGATTTTTGCTGTAGTGCCTAATATGCATACACATATTTGGATTCATGCAGTTTTCATGAAACTTTGATAAAATGTGTCTGACCACCACTGAGAAACGAAGTCTGAAGGCATTAAATAGTCATTTAACTAAGTTGCAAACATTGCATTGCACAATTGCATTGTACAGCTAACCTGATTTTACCAAGTGCAACATGTCCCCGAGTCAACATCTTTGTTGACCCTGGGACAACAGTGCGAATAACCAATCAGATTTGAACAGTTTACAGTTTTTGTGAAGTTTAGGCTTGTGCATCAGTGTCTCTCATCTTTCATTAACTCTGATTATAGGCATTACTCTTGGGTAAGTTTAGGTTTAGGTTTAAATATCCGGTCAAGACTATATTTTTGCATTAAAATGTTGTTCCGGGGTCAACACAATATGTTGACCTAGGGACACATCAAACTTGGCAAAATTAGGAAGTGCTAAATGCACAGAAGACTTGACATCAAAACTGCACTACAGAACTTGGTCTCTCTGTTGCCACTTGTGGCTGCAACATAAAATTACATGTCACTTGTGGAGCAGATCATCATGTCTGAGCAGCTCTAAAGCTTTATCTGACTGGACAGCTCAGTTTGAATTAAAATGTAATGCTTATTTGATTGAATTAGGGTAAGGCAAAAACATAAATGTAAAAACATTTTTATACATTTATAAAATATTTCAAATACGTAAAATCTTGGTTATTCATTTCAGCAAAAAAAAAAAAAAAAATATATATATATATATATATATATATTGAAAAGTAAATAAAATAAGTCTTCTTTAGTGCATCTGTTCTGGTATTTGGACATTTTGGATTTTTAAATCAAGTCCAATGACTCAAAAAAGTCAAATACAAATAAATCTTACCCTCAAAAACACATTTACATTTATCAAATGACAAATGCAACATTAACTGTTACTATTTAAAAATCTAAATGCACAGGAACAAGTCGTACCAGTGTGAGTGAGGCTGTGTCGCTCCAGGTGGTAGCGCTGAATAAATCTCATGTCACATACGGCACAAGCAAACGGCTTTTCTCCTGTAATAAAAGCAGACATTTGAGTGAAAAACAGTAAAACACCCTAACATGTCACCAAAAACCACAATAAATAAGTGCAAATAAAAAGTGGATAATTCTTGTACTTAAATGTATCTTGCACCGTATAAAATTTTAATCACATATTACTGTGCTGTACATTTTTGTAGAGTCAGTTCAGCTGCAATATTCATACCAGTGTGAATGAGAATGTGTCTCTTCAGATGGTATCCACTCCTGAAGGCCCCATAACAGTGATCACAGATAAAGTTCTTCTGGACTTTTGAGAGTGGACAATTTCCATTTTCATCCACAACCGCCTACCAGAGAAAATTAAGACATTTTAATCGCACTGGTCACACTTTTAAATGGACTGGAATTTGTAATTTTAAAAAAAGAAACCACAGAATTAGGCCAATCTAAAAAAATTATCCATAGACTATAATCCAGGGCCTGTATTCGAAAAAACATCGTAATGGCCAATTTATACTTTTGCGTTGGATCTACAGTGTAGGCTACGCGCCACTTGTAACTTATACTTCTGGGTCTGGCTAGTATGCAGTACCAAGGGCATGCTGGTGGTATAAGGAGGCTGGTTTTCCTTTGCTAAGGTAAGAAAACATTGTTTCCTTTGAGACTAAATTTCCCAGAGGCGCACATGCATTCTACAACATCCGTTGGGACTGGCTCCGGTTTTCACAGTCAGTAGACGTGAGTGAAAAGTGCTTATTATTTTTGGATATATATCAAACAAAAATGCAGTGATGGGCAGTAGCGTCGCTACAAGTAGTGACGCTACTAGTTTAACTACATTTCTCAGTAGTGTGTTGGTAGCGTCGCTATTTTCACAACCAAATAGCTTTTCAGTAGCGAAGCTATTTTATTGATCAAGTAGCGCGGT
>JAUMHP010000060.1:1591676-1611703 GCA_032361065.1 Enteromius trimaculatus
TATAGCTGTAATCCTGGGGTGTAGACTCATTTAAAGTAATATATTCATCTGGTTTTAGCCACGTTTCTGTCAAACAGCAAATCTAGCTTGTGATCTATGAACAAATCATTTACAAAAAGTGATTTAGTAGAAAGGGACCTGATTCAATAATCCAAGCTTAATCATTTGTTTTTCTGTATTATAAACAGCATTTATTTTTTGAACATCAATTAAATTGTTACTCTTAATTTGTTTGAGAGTGTTTAAAGTATGCTGATCTGAAGTGATTGTAATTTGTTTCAGGCAAACCAATCACAAACAGAGAAAAGTGTTCCTTCCAAGGATCATAAGGAGATTTCGCCACCTGCTGGTGATGGACAGATAGTGGTACATTTTTTTATTTCCTATCAAGTCTAAATAAACTAAACAGACAGAAATCTGTTTGTATTAAGATTAAATTTAATATTATTTACACTCTTTAGACACAATGTACAGGTGAATATTTTATGTATAATACATGTTTATCAAAATATTAAATTGTTTAACTTGCCTAATTACCTGACTCCATTTACATAGTTTACTTTATAGTTTGTTCCTTCTTTGTCTATGATTTGATACAGAACACATTCACTGAGTCAAACTGCACAAAGATTAATGGTGAGTCCATTGTTTTATTATTACAATTCTATACTGAAACTATGAGCTGATTTTATAAAAATTGTTTAAAAAATTAATCATTGTCTCTTGATATTGCTGTCTAGTCCTGATATGTCAGCCCTCCCTCTAGAATCACCATAGTCTTGCCATATATGAAGCTTAATTTTGTGAATCAAGAGGTTTTGTTATTGATTGTGTGATAGATTTTGTCATTAATGAAAATTACTAGGAAAAAACTATAAAGAAAATGGTAGGCCAAAGATAGATACAGTATACAATGGTGTGTAGAGTATGTAGTGATCTGTCATTTATTTGTATTTTGTTTCCTTTAGGAGAGCATGTACACACATCGAGTCCTAGTGGGGAAACTCCTGTATCTGAGAACAAGGAGGCTCCTAAAGTGGCCAGGGTCTGTGGCCTACAAACTCATTTCTATATCTCTCAAACACAAAAGGTCACTTCTTCCTGTATTTGGTCACTGACTGAGTTTTTGTGCTTTTGCTTTTATACACCACTACAATGAATTTCAAACTAAATAATCAAGAGTGAAGTGCTTTTAGCTTTTTTTTAAAGGTTTTCACAAAAATATGATATTTGCAATTCAGAAGTTACAGCCGTTTTAAGCAAATGACCTCAGGGGCTCAGCAGTATTTACACAGAGAGACATAATTGTAAATATAAGCATAATGTTAATACTTGGAAGAAAATCCTTTAAAAGTTGATGGGCTGCCTGCATTCTGTGATCATGAACATCACAGAATTTCCTTCACTGGAGGTGCTTTGCCAGATCTTTACTGCAGTCACATTGAAATGCTGCTTGTTTATAGGTCTTTCTGCCTCCAGTCCTGTCTTCAGTGACTGGAAACCATGCTTTTTGATTGAGATCAGGAGACTGACTTGGCCATTGAAGAATAATCCATTTATTTCCCTTCATAAATTATTGGGTTACATTTGCAGTATGTTTAAGGTCATTATCTATCTGCAGTCATCAGTTTTTTACCATTTGGCTGAATGTGAGCAAAGAGTATATTCTTTAAGTCTCCTAAATGTGACCCTGCACCAGAAAATCAGTCTTAAGTTGCTGGGGGTATATTTGTGGCAATAGGTAAAAATGCATGGCATGTGTTGAAATTATTGATTTTTCTTTTATGCCAAAAATCATTAGGACATTAAGTAAAGATCATGTTCCATTAAGATTTTTTGTAAATTTCACACTGTAAATATGTTTCAATGATATTTTTGATTAGTACTATACATTGTAATATGATATAATACTTTGAAAAATAGACATTTAAGCCCCGTTCACACCAAGCACGATTGTGAAAATGATAGAGATAACGTTCTCACTGTTAGGGAATAGCAGCGTCCACACCACAGCTATAACCATAAAGGCACAGAGAGACAATATCATTGGAATCATTTTCAAAATATTTTTTTTTCCAGCTGATGAGCAATAGAAACATCCAACAACTGATCAGAATCAATTCTGCTATTACACACTAGAGAATTTAAAGTGGTATACGCGCTTGAGCTTAGAATAAACAGATGATATTGTTCGTTGATGTGGGTGCAAATATAGCTTTTGTTATTGTTATCTTTATAGTTATCATGCTTGGTGTGAATGGGTCTTTATGACTGGTTTTGTGGTCCAGACTCAAATGGTAAAGGTCACTTTTTTTTTTTACATAACCAAAAATCTGAAAGACTGCACTTCAAACACATCTGGATTGTTTTATTTTAAATCAATTTATGGTGTATAAATAAAGGCAAAAGCACACACACTTTAGTGTCTGAATACTTCCAGACCTGAGTGTAAAAGTCAAATACAAATACGAATTAAAAAACAATACAGTTATATAACAGAATATAAACAATAAATAAAATGGTTACAGTCTGTATGGAATAAGAGATTTATACCATGAAAGTCTAAAATCCATACTAAATATTAAATTTAATTGCCGAAAGATAGTTATAACTCTTGTGTTTTACTGAACAGAAATTTCATCTGCCTGTCCCTGAAAGATGTGTGTCCTGCCAAAAGACCGTTTACCCATTGGAGAAACTTGTTGCCAATCAGCAGATTTACCACAAGATTTGCTTCCGCTGCATCGTTTGTAGTACCAAACTCAGGTCTGTTTTTGTTTTTACTATGATCTTTCTGTGGTGTCAGTACAACTTAAAGAAGAGCTCACCCAAAAAAATATTCTGTCATTGTTTATTGACCCTCATGTTGTCCCAAACCCATAGGAGTTTTGTTGGTAACACTTTATTTCTAGCCCACTTTAGACATTATACTAACAGTAAGTAACTTAGCAATTACATGTCAACTCGCAGTCATTCGTATGGAAGCCCGTTTCTGCCACTGAATAAAAATTAAAAAAGGTTATTGTGACTTTTTATCTTAGAATTCTGCCTTTTTTTCAGAATTGCGTGACACAAACTCACAATTCTGATAGTTGCAAAATAAAAAGTCAGAATTGCGAGTAATAAAGAATTGTGAGATATAAACTTGCATATTAACATATTAGTCTTTTTTCAGTTCATAGCTCGCAGTTGTGAGTTTATATCTCACAATTCTGATAAAAAATAAAAAAGTCACAATAACCTTTTATTTATTGTTTTTAATTCAGTGGTGGAAACAGGCTTTCATACATTAGTATCAGTAGACTGTCTTCTTCTAGCACTTTATTTTGATGGGTCCACAACACACTGACTGTCAGAAACTTATAAGTATTTGTCATAGACAGCGCTTCTGTGGCTCTCTCTGACCAGCAGCGGTGGGAACCTTCGCCGGAGTTTTAGTTCCTACCCTGACCCTATTATCCCATGTACCTCAGCTTATTCGCGCAAAATGTTCTGCATTTTCTCCGCTATTTCAGGGCTGGACTTCTAGCGGTTCAGTGCGAAGTCTTAACTGGTGATGGTGTTATTTCTGAGCATTTCCTTACATCACCAGCAGCTCCATCGGCTTACTACTATGACTGAGGAGCTTGTTCGCTTTGGCAGGCACTCACTGTGGCCGTGAGCCAGCCCGGCCCACGTCCCGAACCACCAGCGGCAGCCGCCATTACCACGCCGCCTTGGTCCATGCCGGGCCCATCGCGGATGCGGATGCAAACCGGGTGGTAAAGCAAGCCCTTGAAAACCTTGTTCCGCCGAAGCCTACGGGAGGATCTCCAGACAGATGAAGACAATAGCAGGTACATGGAGCTCGCCATTAAGACCAATCATCTCCTCCGCTCCCATAGGGGCGCCGCTCCACTTCCCTGCCGCTCAGTTTCCCAAGTACAATCAGCAAGGAACCCAAGCAGATCGGCCTCATCCATCTCTCTGAGGAGGAACGCGTGCGAAGGATGAGGAACCTCCTCTGTCTGTACTGCGGCCATGCTGGCCATTTCCGGGGCACATGTTCTACTAGGTCTCCTCGACCAGCACCTACCCTGGTGAGTCGTCCCTACTTTTCCTATCTCACCAAAGATCTGACACTCATCATCACCTCCCACGGTCCACAGCACACAGAGACTCTGCGGTTCCACGTTATTCCCTCTCCTGGCCACCCGCTGATTCTCGGTTTCCTGGAGGGAGCTCATCATCACACAGTGGTCACCAGCCTGCACGCATCACTGTGAGAGACATACACCCACCACCAGCAACTCATCCTCCAAGAACTCACCCCTCCCAGAGGTTGGGTCTATCCTCTATCACAGCCTGAGACTCTATGCATGTAGCAATACATCGAGGAGGAGCTCGCCAAGGGGTTTATCTGTCCCTCCACATCACCCGTTTCAGTAGGCTTCTTCTTTGTTAAAAAGAAAGATGGATCTTAATGCCCCTGCATAGACTATCGAACTCTAAACGAAATCACCATCAAGTACCGTTACCCGCTGCCACTCATCCACGCCGCTTTGGAACAGCTGTGCTCCACCCGCCTCTTTACCAAGCTGTACGACATCCCGACCCCAACCACCAATTCATTGTGGAGGTAGATGCATCAAACATCGGGATTGGAGCCATCCTCTTCCAGTATCATGGAGACCCACCTAAGCTCCATCCCTGTGCATTCTTTTCACGCAAACTAAACCCAGCCGAGTGTAATTACGAGGTAGGGAATAAGGAACTGTTAGCCATGAAGGCACCGCTGGAGGAGTGGAGACACTGGCTGGAGGGGGCCAGCACTACTTTCCTTGTTCTCACGGATCACAGGAATCTGGAAAATCTGAGAACTGCTGAACGTCTCAACTCACGCCAGGCAAGATGGTCTTTTTTCTTTGCGTGATTCGACTTTAAGATCACATACAGGCCCGGCTCCAAGAATACCAAAGCTGACGCTTTGTCACGCCAATTTGACATCTTCCTTCCAGATGCGCTACCCTCTCCCATCATCCCTCCTACCCGCATTGTGGCTCCAGTTCTGTGGGACATCATGACCAAGATCAATGAGGCACAATGTTCACATGCAATGTTTCCAAGTCATCACATCTATGCCCAGCAGGTCTGCTTCAACCCCTACTCATTCCACAAAGACCATGTTCCCACATCGGTATTGACTTTGTTACCGACCTACCTCCATCCCACCAGAATACCACCATCCTGTCTATAATAGATTGATTTTCTAAGGCTTGCCATCTTATTCCCCTGTCCAAGCTCCCTACGGCCAGGTCCTCATGAATTAAGTGTTCCGCTTCTATGGATTACCTAAAGAAATTGTGTCTGATCGGGAGCCCCAGTTCACCTCTCGCGTTTGGAGGGCTTTCTGCTCACAGTTAAACATCAACATCAGCCTCACCTCCGGGTAACATCCACAGTCCAACGGCCAGGTAGAGAGACTGAACCAGGAGTTCCTACGCTTCCTACGGCTTTCTGCCACAACAATTAGCAGGATTGGAGCGACTATCTTCTCTGGGCTGAGTACGCACAGAATTCTGTTGAAACCATCAACCAACCTAACCCCATTCCAGTGCGTACTCGGCTTCCAACCCCCTCTGTTTCCCTGGTCAGGGAAGACCACTAATTTGTCCACGGTGGACAGCTGGCTACAGAGGAGCGGAGGGTCATGGCTAGTGGTTCAGCGCAAAGTCTTAACTGCCCCTGATGTTGTTATTTCTGAGCGTTTCCTTTTATGTTGGATTATCTGTGTATGACCCTGGACTGTGTACTCCGTTTGTGATTACTGCTGCATGCCTTATTGAAGTAAGCCTGTTTTCTGATGAATCTGCTGGACTGTCTCTGATAACTCTGTTTGCTGTGGAATATACCCTATGCCTGTTTACGTTGTGGAATAAATCCTTGCTCATGGATCCAACTGACGTGTCACAGTATTTGTCAACTTATTCAACTAACCATAATTGGTTAATCACAATTCTGTTCCAGGGTCAACCAAGATGTTGACCCAGGAACATGTTGCACTTTGTAAAATCATGTTAATACTACCCTAACTGTCTACTCTGAGAGTAAGTAGGTACCCTAAAGGAGGCCATACACCGTGCAAATTCGGACAGTCAGAAGACCGTATGGCTATGCACATGTAACGAGTGACTTTGTTTACGGACACAGTGGTACATGGCACGATTTGAAAACCTGCTGATTTCCGAAGCAATTACGTTCACAAACTTCTGCGCCAAATACATGGACTCTGAGGAAGAGATCCTTTTCTTTGTGGCAGCAATGGCTTGCGAAAAAACAAAAAAGAAAAGAAAACGAAGGGCATGGCAAAGAGCTTGGCTGAAGGTCAGAGAATGAAATCAATATTGACAGTTCCTTTTTTATGGATTATTACTATTTATTATATTATTTTAAATGCTGCTCGATATATCATACAGTGCCCGCTGTTTTTGCCAGAGTTCAGCGAGTTTGTCCGACAGTCCAAATTCTCAGTGGCGCTACCATGTTCAACTTTCTTCTGTGGTTTTCTTTTTCATTTCTAGTTTGCTCAACAAATTGGCTCGTTCAACAGCACACACATCATGCTTTCAGTCCGCCCGTCCCCTGAAGTTTTTTGACATGTTTAAAAATTATTGTGAGTTCGAGAAGTGCTCATAAGACACTCTGCTCGTCTAACCACAAAATCACATGCGAGCTCTGACATAGTTGACACGTTGTCATAACGTGGGCTCACTGAGAGTGGGAGAAGCCGGTGCCTCTCAGCACGGCAAGGATCTTCTATTGCCAGTCTACGGAAGTACCACTTGAAGGTTTTATTCGCATATTTACGTTGATCAGTTTCACTTTCATCAGTAAACATAAACAGATGAAATAAGACATTTGACAAACAGATGCGCCATATTTGCCAGCTTTTGCTTTGTGGTTTGACTCCACTCTTCCAACAAGGCATTTGCAAGCTCCTAGACTTTTCTGGGAGGTCACATGCACTCAAAAGAATAGCTTGTTGATCTAACTTAATAAAAGTATGACAAAAATTCATTCTAATACAATGTGATCAAACCAATTTCATTTGACATGTTCTGTGAATGTTCCCTGAACATAATTCACTCTTGTTGATCCAACCATTGCTGTTGCTGTACAGACTGGTTCCTTTGTGCAGAGTTTCGTTGAGTTTTCTGCATTTTTATGAACATGGAAAGGCCTGGTTGGGTTTAAGCTTTTAATGTTTAGTTATTTTGGACATTTAAAAGAGTTTATACAATATGAAATTATGTTTTTTCAATTTATTTGGTTACCATGGTGGTGGAGAGTGGAGCTTGTGCTTAGATTTTACACAAAAACAATTGTTTGACTGTGACAGTAGAATTGCCTCATACTCATTTGTATCATACTCATACTATTTTTATATCATATGAGAACATAACAGACTTCTTAATACTTCAGGAAAATCAAGAAAAAAATCTTCTTATCACTGACATTAGCAAATTAGCACACAACTCATGTAGCCATAGCGTAACAGCAAGGTCTACACTTCGCCATGATGGTAACATTAAAAATTAACATAAACATATCAGTGCAACATAAATGATTTGTGCAGGCCCAACACAAATGGTTTAAGTTAACTGAGCAACTGAGCAAACAACTAAAATCTTTTTTTGAGTGTGGTTTGTCACTTGAAGGACAATCAGCAGAGTCAATATATGAAGGTCTATTTACGGCTCTAAGTTATTGTAACTGTAATTTCAATTGCTTGCTGCTTGTAAACAGTAAGTGTCTTCAGGACTGTTCTGCATTTGCATGTGTTGTAATTGTTTATGATCTGTAAAGGTTATTTGTATTTTACAAAATTTTCTTTAAAATACAGCATCCTGATTTTTTTTTTTTCTGTTTATTACTCATAACAGAATTATTAGTACTATATCAGAATTAAAGTAATTTTTTGTCAGTTGTCAGTTTAGCACAAACAGTAAATGTGTATCTTTATATGAAAAAATACTGGGGTCTATGGGAGGTACAAAGGCTTGTATAAAGGTGTTTTAAAACTTTTAAAGCTTTTGTCGTTGCCACTGTTATGTTTATGTTCTGTGTTGTTGGATTTGCTTTTATACAATATTATGAATACAACATTTAAATGTTAAATGATAAACTCAATTAATGTGTAAACAATATTAATAGACTAGTTTTTATCATTTATCAGCCTCAGTCTATGTATTCAAATAATTAGTCAATATTACCAATATCAGCAGGTCAGATTTTAGATATGCTTCATAAGAAAATAACATGTCTTTTTCATTTCCGTTTATTTCAGTTTGGTGACTTTTGCTTCCCTACATGGTGAAATCTACTGTAAACCTCACTTCAGCCAGTTATTCAAGTCTAAGGGCAACTATGATGAGGGCTTTGGCCATCGACCACACAAGGAAATGTGGACACCACGAACAAACGAGGAGGACCCTGATAAAAACTCAAAGCCATTTGTGGTAGACTCTGTGTTAATGAAGCCTACAGAACAGAACCCTAAAGTGGAGGAGTCACAACTTGTCAAATTCACTGACCTCACTGCAGCTCTACAGACAAAAAGTCAAACCAGCTCCATGGAAACCCCACAAACCTCTTCTGTGGACACAAGAAAACTGAGAGTTGCATGGCCACCTCCTGCAGACAGTGACGGAAGCATCAAAGTCTCCAGTTTAGGCACTGAAGTTGGAAAGGGTTCATCCAAGCGTTTCAGAGCAAAGTGGCCTCCAGAGGAGGATGTTCCACCTGGTCAGCAGAGCCACGAAAGGGCAGAACTGAAAAGTCTTAGACGTAGTGCTTCACTAAAAGAGCGAAGTCGTCCCTTTTCTGTGGCACCAAGATTGGCATCATCTAATGCCACAAAACAAGAGCCACAATTATCTCACAAGGTTGCTTTGATTAGACGAGGCTCACTTGAGGAGCTTCGTTCACAGTCAAAAGTGAAAACAGACAAAACTGAAGTGGAAGAAGAGGCAAGAATATTGGATGAAAAGACAAAGGACAGTGAAACCCAATCCAAAGAGAATGTTGAAAGTTCTGCCAAACTCGACAGAACAGAAAAGATGCCCTCCTCTATTCTCAAACAGACACAACAAACAAAAAATGAGTCTGAGCCAAAGCAAACAAAAAAGGAAGCTGAGCTACAGCAAACAAATAAAAAGTCTCAGACTCAACTAACAAAAAAGAATACTGAGCTAGAACATGAGGAAAAACCGATGAAATGCTTAAGCACTTCTCCTGAATTCCAGCCTTCCCAAGACACATCCTCCTTTCCAACTGCGGAAGAAAAAGCCCATAGGAAATCCCAGGATGTGGGCTTCTGGTATGGTGAGGAGGCTGAGGAGTCCCTGACTGTAGAGGAGATGATCAAGAGGAATCGCTACTATGAAGATGAAGATGATGAGGAAGAGGAGGTGGCAATAGTTTGACAATATATGGCATTAATCCCTTCCATTCCTTTACTCTGAAAATACAACTGGTATAAATTCAACATAATAAAAAACATATACTTTATTTTATTTTAATCAAGTACTATGGTACTGTACATCTTTTTCTTTAAACGTCTTTCTGGGCTATTTTTTGTATTTTGTTTTTTGTCATCCATGTTTTCTTTTGGTTTCTAAAAAAAAAAATACTTGTTTCCAAAAAATGTATTGTCACTATTGTTTATTAATCTATGAATATTGTGTGCTGATCCCAATTAACAAATGTCCTCTCTAATTCTCAGCCTTTTAACAACCAAACATATTTTTGGTTACTCTACTAGGCCATATTTTAAATCATTTTCCACTGTTTTAATGATTATTGGGCGTATTCAGATTATTGAGCAAGTACAAAATAAACATAATTTTACTGAAACAGGATATATGGTGCATAATTTCAGTTGACTGATAAATGTTAAAGCATTTGAGCATTTTATGTGAAATTATAAATAGTACATAACTAAAGATGTCACCTTTTTTCAATACATTATATTATATTCAATACATACGTTATATGAAGCTTATAAAATCCTCAAATTACCCTTTATAATATTTCCATCTAGTGCTGTGATTGAGTTCACTTTAATGAATTCAATAGCAAGACCTGAAGTCTAAGCCAAGACTGTAACCAAAACAAGGCGAATTAAACTCTTAACTGAGACCATAACCTCTTCAAGGTTAGATTTTGGACATAAATGAAAATTCTAATTGCTTTTTATAATAAATTACAACTTATTTAAAGCCAAGCACAACTAGTTCATAATAAGCCCAATAGAGCACATATCACACATCAGTCTCTGAATGGCTACCAGTTATGAGTTGCATAATGTTCAAGACATTGATGATTACAAACAGAACATCCAGGCTCTGCACCCTCCTAACTCAGCTCTCTCTTCAACCTTCCACCAACGCTGTCTCTGATCACATTGCTGGATAGCCCCTGATCTGCCTGTGTGTGTTCATGTCTTTTAGAGGAGGGGCAGTTCAACTGCACTGGTTCCCTATTAAACACTGAAAATAATTTATCCCAATCTTGCTAATCACTGAATGGTTTAGCTCCCCAATACCTGAGCAAGCTTATATCGCTTGCAGAAAACTCTGGCCATTTGAAAATACCTAGAATAATAAAATCAACTGCAGGCTATAGATCCTTTTCTTATTTACTGCCCAGACCCTGGAACAATCTACCTAACACTTTTGGGAGGTAGACACACTCTGTAATGTTAAAACTAGATTAAAGACCCATTTCTTTAACCTGTCTATATCCAGGCCAGATGTTGGATCAGCACCTAGAGACGACCTCTACAGCCCTTCATGTCAATGGAGACCATGTCATGTAGATGAGCCCTAGATACTTTGTTGATTTTTATTTCAAGATTTTCTAAACCTCTTTGTTTCTGAGGAAAGGAAGCCTTTGTCATCTCAGTGGCTAGTGTAGGGTACCTTGAAAATATGTGCTGTCCTATGACATGCTATGTAGCCGCAAGAAAATTATGTCCTCACAGTGCTCACAACTAAAGAATGTGCACAGTCCTTGCTCAAACACAAGTCCAAGCCTGTAACTAGTGACTATTCTGTAGAGAAAAAAGAATGTGGCATGACAAATACAGCATCTCCCCCTAAACTATTATTTTTGTCCCAAAGACAATACAAAGAAAATACTGTACATACTTTGAAAACATGTATGTATGCATGCATGTATTTTTGCTGAATTGCGAATTATATAATACTGTAGAATTATGTAAAACAGACAAGCTGCAAGAATTTTTTAAATCACAAAACGAAAAATAACTCGACTCATTTTATTTGCATTGTCATTTAGTAGACTCTTTTATCCAAGTATTCCACCAGGAGGGAAAGTAAAAGTGATTTTGTGCCACTTTTTATGTGCTTTGTTGTGGCACTATCAGGACTTGGATTTCTTCTGTGGTGGGAAACACAGCCACTCTCACTAGCCACTCTGACAGGTTGAATTTTACATATGTGACATCCAAGTGTTACACTTGTGTTGTGTTAGAAATGGCATTTAATTGTTATGCATTAAGTATATATATTTTTTAATATCTTGGAATGTTTTTTATTTCAGGTGCTTATAATGTGTCTTTTATTATGAGTTTTATGTGATGCTCACTAGGACCAGCAGGGGGTATGGTCGCGTAGTGGTTCTCTGTGTCTTCTTCGTGGACTTAAACATAACTGCAGAGAATTCTAAGCACTCGACTCGCTCTTGCCCTGTCTCATGATTATCCTGTATTCCAGGAACTTTATCTCCTGACGTGACCTGCTTTTTCACTTTGACACTCATTTTAAAGAAAACAACTACATAACAGTAAACTAGACATTTAAACCAATAAAATGAAACATTACTACAGACATTTAACCATTTCCTATCACCATTTCTTATCATGTGATATTTACTTTGTTTTCCGTGGGATGCAAAGGCGTTTTCTCAAATCCAAGAAGAGAGCGCTCACTGCTAGCTGTAAAGCCTGTGCTGTCTGACACAATCGCACCAAATTCAGTTGTTGCCACTTCAAGAAACGCCAGGTTTTACTGCAGGAAAATAGAAAATAGTCTCGTCACAAAATGCAACATGCTGTGTTTCAGGAGTGTTTGAATGATGCATATGTGACTTCAGGGAGATGGTAGGGATGTGCTATTCTGCACAACAAAGCCACTATCAGAAAGGAGCGAGTACCAGCATTAAACCAGCTTCTCCCTGATGAAATTGTCCCCATCACACTTGACCACCCAGCTGGTGCAGTTGTCAGAGAAGCAATCACAACACAATATTTTACTTAGGCACACTGAAAATACAGATGTTTTGTTTTTTTATTGGTTATGTGGCTATAGAGCAAGGAGAGAGAGCAATAGAAAGTATAGCATTAATAAATATTCATGACAAAGTGTTCCAGCTGTTTAATCTCCAGTTTATTTATTTTTTTTATTTGGAGCCTCCTCAGCTCACAGTCAAGCTCTTTCAGTGTAGTCTATTTCCAGTTTTCTTTTGTAAAGGTCAGTTTCCTCCTAAAACCAAAAAACCTGGAGGTTTATTTAAGCATTACCTTGTTCACATTCCTTTTGAATCCCATTGAGGTAGAGGCCTCAGGTTCAGCGGTAGATTGTGAAAAATCCTACAACAAATGAAAAAAGGACCAGAGTCACTTTACTGCTATACATTCACATGTGTGCAATAATTAAGTCAACAGCACTCACCTCAGCATGCCCAGTGCCTTCAGTCTTAGAACAGATGGACAGTGTTGTAGTGTTTATGATTGCTATTTTGTTAGCCTGTTTTTAAAGAACCAAACTGAGCTTTTCTGCATACGATGCTTCTTTTATTTCTCCAGAACTCTATCTGCCTCACTCCCAAAACATCATGAACATATCTCCGCCTCTCACGTACATTCACGTGATGACGTGAATAGTATGGACAAATTTACATTTTACATTCACTAGGTCTGTAATCAAAACAAGCATTCTGAAATAAACAAATAGATTGCTTCAGTATAATAAGTCAATTAAGTGCCTGCTCAGTCCCTTTTACCCATTTTTTTTTTTTTTTATTAGTCCATGACAAAGTCTCTGAGGTACTGTGGAGGCTGTCGGTGCCTTGCAGGGTATTTTGCCAACACTGGGACTGTGTCAGCAGTGACTTTGTCATCCTCTTCTACTGTCGATGTGTCACACAGGCCAGGGTCAAGCTTTTTAAAGAAGGATGAATTTATTGTCACTCGGTGTCCATCCCGCTCTGCAGTGACCATAGAGCCTTGGACTGTGGTTACTTTATATGGCTTGTGTTTGTATGTTGGTGTGAGTTTGTTGCTGAGTTGAGAACACATCACAGTGTCACCAGGTTGGAGAGGGTAATGCGTAGAGTGTCTACGAGTGTCTGAGTAGACTTTCATTTTGGCCTTAGCCTCGTGGTCTCTCCTAAGGAGATCCTTGTCCAATCCGGTGGGTTTGCTTACAGAAGGCATCTTTGTGTGTATCCTACGTTTGAGCAACAGCTTAGCAGGTGATGTTGTTGTTGTACTGTGTGGTGTTGAATGGTACTCACACAGGAATGTGAAGAGATGCTGCTTCCAGGGGGTGTTCATCATGTGGGCAACTCAGAGGCTTTTTCCAAGTGTTCTCATAAACCTCTCAGCAGTGGCGTTTGCTAGGGACCACAGTGGTGTGATTCTTCGATGGTGATATCCCATGCAGGACGCAAACTTGCTGAACTGCTCACTGGGGAATGGGGGGCGGTTATCTGTTTTCCTAGATCTGGGGATGCCAAACATGGAAAAGATTTGATCTATGACAGGGATAACAGAGTTTGGAGATGTGTAATGTACGATTTCTACCATGGGGTATCGGGAGTACTCATCTACGATGACTAACAGGTGTTCATCTGTTGGTAGTGGGCCGTAGAAGTCTGCACTTACATCTTGCCAGACTGTGTCAGGGAGGGCTGACATCTGTAGAGGTTCTGTGTGCGTTTCTGGTGTGGTGGCTTGACATGTCACGTCGGTCGATGCCTGGGAACCATACCTACCCTCTCAACAGGGACTTAGTTTTTGTGATCCCCTGATGTGCCTCGTGAGCAAACTGAAGTATGATGTCATCTTCGTGTAATACTGTGAGTTTGTTTTTCACTTGTTCATACTGTCGTAGCGCAGTGTCTTTTGTGACTGTGTGCCATGCGTTGTTGTGTATGAGAGAACTAACTTTTTGTAATGTTGTATCCTTGAGTGTCTCAGACTTGATTTCATCCAGAGTCATCGCTTTTGGTGTGTTGTTCTGCATGATGAAGATATTCTTTAGCCACCTTTGTGGCATGGGTGTTTCTGTTAGGTGACTGTGCTGAGATTGGATGGCGGGGCAAGTAGTCTGCTGGATTATCAGTCCCTTTTCTGTATTCTATTTTGAGGTTGTATGGCTGCAGACGGAGACCCCATCGCTCAATGCGGGCGGGCAGCTTGGACCATGGGTTGTTCCAGATGAGTTCGAGAGGATTGTGATACGTCACCATTGTAAACTCTTTGCCATAGATGTAGAGATGAAAGTGTTCGCAGCTCCATACAATTGTGAGCGCTTCACGCTCTGTTTGAGAGTAGCGCCTCTCAACATCGCTGAGTGCTCGGCTTGCATATGTGATGACATGTTTTTTTTCTTTGTCTTTTGCAGAAGTATTGCCCCTAGCCCAACTGGACTAGTGTCGACAATGAGCTCTGTTTCTTAAAGTAAGCCATCGTGGTCTCGCTGGTGAGACTCTCTCTTAGTGTGCTCAGTGCTGCATCCTTTCCTGCGCCCCACTGCCAGGTCGTGTTTTTTCTCGTGAGCTTTCTGAGGGGTTCTGTTACTGTGGCGAAATTAGGGATGAAGCGTGAGCAGTAATTCGCCATGCCCAAAAGACTTCTGACCTCTGCAGCATCCTTCACCTTTTTGGCGTGGTATATGGCATCGACCTTCTTGGGATCTGCTGAGACGCCGCCAACAGAGAAGATGAACCCGAAGAACTCCAGTTGCATCTCGTTGAACTCACATTTCTTTCGGTTTAGTGTAAGGCCACGTTCTTTGAGTCGCTGGAACACAGCTATTAGGCTCTTGTCATGATCAGCCTGTGTCACTGCATAGACGATGATGTCATCGCTGAGATTCTTCACCCCTGCAATGCCCTGAAGTGTCTGATGGATTGTGTTTTGAAACACTTCCGCAGCTGAAGAAATGCTGAAGTTGATGCGCTTGTATCGTCTCAGGCCCAGGTCGTGAATGTGGTCATGTACCTGCTGTTGGGATGTAATTCCAGCTGGTGATATCCTGATGTCAGATCCAGCTTTGAGAAAACGGTCGCCCCATTCAGTTCATGAATGACGTCATCTATAGTGGGGTTCAGGTGATGTTCTCTTTGGATGGCTGTGTTTGCCTGGCGCATGTCGACACATATGATCTTGTCTGGGTCTTTGGGCTTTGGTGGGGTTACGATGGGCGAGACCCAGGGTGTTGGGCCTGTCACTTTCTCTATGATGTCCTCTGCTTCTAGTCTCTTTAGCTCAGCTTCGACTTTCTGACGTACAAGAAACGGAACTCTGCGGTTTGGCTGACATGTGGGCTGTATGTCTGGGTTTATATGTAATGTCACTTGAAAGTCTTTGAGCTTACCTATGCCGTCAAACAGCTCAGGGTGGCTGTTCACAAGCTCATCTGCTACTGTGAGGTTCACTGAGAGAGGTCTGATAGTGCGTATAATTTTGATTAACCCCAATTCATCAGCTGTCTGATAGCTGAGCAGGGAGCAGCCATCACCTTTAATCACACAGAATGTCCCATCGGTCTTGACTAAGAAGCCTCCACACAGCCTGTGAATTTCCCTAGGATGGGCAGTGCGTCTTTGGACCCATATGCAAGTATTCTGAGATCTGTGTGTGGGAGGCAGGGCTGGACACTCAGCTTGTTGTATGTCTTTTCGCTGATGATGTTTACAGCAGCACCAGAGTCGATGAGAGCTGGCACTGTGTCTTCATATAGCTTGATTTGTGTTAGCGGCTGCTTACTGTTGTTATTGCTGTTAACAGTATATGCATAGGATTCATCACTACTTGAAGATGACTGAGCTGGTTCACTGTGTGTTTCCACTTGATTTACTTTCTTTCCATAGCTTTTCTTGTATCCCTGTGTTTCTGCTTGTTGTTCAGTGTGTTGTGGTTTTGACCTACACTGTGCGAAGTGGTTTTGCTTTCCACAGGCTTTGCATTGTTTTCCCCTTGCAGGGCATTCCTTTTGAGTGGCCACTCACCCCCACTGTTTCTGCATTGCGTGTTGCTGCCACCCGCTGGACGTTTTTTGTATGTTTTCTTGTGGAGTTTTCTGTGTATTTGATTCACAGCAGTAATAGGATTAGAACCTACTTCGATTCCTTTTGACTGCAGTTCAGAAAGTTCTAGGGTCCTGCCATATTCCAGCAGTTATTTTAACGCATAGGCGGAGTTTCACATTTTTGCCTGGGGGGAGCACCTACCGGTAGACCACAAACTCAGTTTTGTTTTGTTTTTTCGTTTACATACAGCATACCATATTTTCCACTTTCGATTATTTGTAGCCTTTATAATTTATTCTTAATTAAAAATACATTTAAAATTAACAATGATTGGTAGGCTACACAAAAAGTGGAATAAAAAACAGAAGAATCCCCCTCTTTTTCCGATTTGCATAGATATCCTGATAAATTTGTCTATGTGCAGTAGGGAAAGATCTAGATAAGTAGATAAGAAAGATAAGTACTAGCAAAATCATTCATTTATAGTTTATAATATACACGCTGATGTCTATAGAAACTGCAATAATTATCCAAAAATAATCTGACGACATGTTTTATTAATAGCATGTACAGATCGTGTAGGTTACTATAAAGTTTATTATTCTCCGTTTACCGGAGACTTACTTTAACGTGTTACGGGGAGAGGATGAATTTACGTGTTGTAAATTCCATTACAAATTCATGTTTGACAAAATTGATTGGCTCTGGTCTAGGGGGGCAGTGCCCCCCCTGCCCGCCCCCCCTAAATTCCGCCTATGTTTTAACGTCTTGTTTGCCTCCCTCAAACCGTTTTTGCACACCCTGGAGGACGTGCAGCTTTGGATGACCTGGATTTTTATTTCATTGTCCACGTCACTAAACTCACAGTATTTTGCCAACATACAAAGTTTCATGTTATGTGCATCTAGATTCTTAACGGGCTGTTGTGGAGCTTTTCTGAAAAGAAATAGTCTAGTAAGGCTTTGGACACATGCCCACTGTCACTTGCTTAGAGGAGCCAGCACCAGGGTCAGACTCTGTAGCACCTGAAATACAATCCATTGCCAACTTCATAGGACACCCCCCCCCCATTTCATATGAATATAGATATATACATACATAGCTACATAGTATATAGCCATATAGCATATATATGTCTATGTATGTGTGTTATATAGATAGTCGTGTGTTCACACGAAGTACCTGGCAGAGACTAAGCGCTGTGATAAACTGAAGTTTTAAATAGAACAAGACAAAGATACATATACACTGTAAATTAACCTTGAGAATCCAACAACACAAAACAAAACACAACGGGCTTATATTCACAAGAGGAAACTACAGACAGGTGAGGAGCACAGGTGGGATGTGTTAATTAATCAACTAAACAAGAACAAGAACAAGACCATAAAAGGACACACAGGAAATAATAAAAGTGTTTTTAGTGATTAAAAACCTGCTGCATGATAAACCCGGATGACATATACTTGAGTCTCTTCAAGCTGTTCACCTCTAGGAGCGCGCTTACCAACATCAGATGCTCTGGTAAAACAAGTTCCCTGAATACTGATGGTGGTTATTTTTTTAAAGAAGCAGCAAACACTCAAATATCAGGTATTTACAGGGTTCACTTGTTTTCAGGATTGACTATGAGTTTGTTCACATCTCTATAGTTAGATCAGTGTGCTCAATAATGTGTCTTTGACCTTCATTATGTGTATTTTACTTATACTGTGTTGTAAATTAAAAAAAAAAAAAAATTTAATCTCCTCACATTCTTTCTCACCTGCCGTACATGTCACTGTCACTAATGGGGCATTAGGGAAGGGGTCTTCCCTAGCAAACAGGGGACATCCTCCAGACCTTGCCAATGTCATGTTAGTCCGCTTTTGGTCCGCATTTAGTAATTTAGTCCGCTTTGTAATGTTCGCCAGCGGACCAAACGGGATGTTCGCATGCATTTTTTCTAACCCTATTTTGAAATTATAAGTATTGTGAAAAGTGCTATACTTGCACAACATTTAACCATGGTTTTACTATAAAAAAACTAGCATGATTGTAGTTACCATATGTTTTTTTCAAACCATATGTTTATGCCATATAGTAATATTTTAGTAATACTTCAGTAAACCTTGAAAAAATATTAAATTATATTAAATTTTGAAGCTATGGTTTTTTAACTAAAAATTTGGTTTAAAAAAATGGTTAGCATTGTATTACTGCAACAGTCACAGTTAAACCATGGTGATAGTAGTAAAACTGGTTGATTTTGTTTTTTACTATGGTTTTACTACTGGTTATGATGTAATAAGGGTTATTTTTGTATATACCATGATTTTACTGCAACAGTTATAGTAAAACCATTATGGCAGTAGTAAAAGTATGGTTGATTTTGTTTTTACTGTGGTTTACAGCTAATGATGTGGTAAAATCAAGGTTAATTTTCAAAATAAAACAAATAATTGTGAATTATCCACTTATGATCAAAGCATCTGATAAATGTATTTGTATATGTAATATGTTAAATAAAAATATTAATACAGTTGCAGCTGTTATTGAGAGTGGTGTGGTTTATTATAAACCCAGCTGCGCAGGGTGGACTCTACGGTGAACAAAACGCGGTGAACCGCGCATGTGCAGAGCAGCTTTGGTCGAATGTCCCCTAAACGTCCTAAATGTCCGCTGAAAGTCCCGTGTCCGTCCCCTTGAACGTCTGTAGGACGTCTTTGGGGACGTCCTCGGGAAGGAAAGGGGACCCTACACACGGACGTTCAGTGGACGCTCGCTGAGGCCATTTAGGGGACGTTCTGGGGACCTTTTTTTGTTAGCTGGGTTGTCTCTTCAGGTAAGAATCACTGAATATTAATTGCCATTCTCACTACCTTGCATACAGGCTTTCGGACACAAAACATGTCTTTTAAAAATTTAAACACATTATTTCTGTGAATAAGTAATTGAAATTATTTTCACATCATTCTGAAGTAAATATTCTAGCCCAGTGGTTCCCAACCTTTTTTAACTCATGGCCCACACAGCCAAACACATATGTTTCCGCGGCCCACTGCAAAAGAATTTAAAAGTACTTGGAAGCAGGGCTGTTAATTGTCTTTATTGAATAAACTGGTAATGTATTAAATAAACAGAAAATAAACATAACGGATCAGCAAACTAGACTTTTTTATTATATTAACAATATTACAATTTCTATTAATAATAATTGGCGGCCCCCCTGCAATACTGTCACGGCCAACTAGGGGGCCGCGGCCCACAGGTTGAAAACCACTGTTCTAGCCTAATAGACTGGTTACTCTAAATTCTTATTCAGGACTATTTACTATGGCTTGTATGGCCTTATTTTAGCTAGAGTTATTTTCCCAAAACTTACTAACCACACATAATATTTTTTTTTTTCTAAAAAATGCAAACATACAAACAATTATATGTTGGTGACTAGTATGTTATAAGCAGTGGCGGAGCTACAATTTTTTACATGGGGTGGCCAGGGGGTGGCCACTGCTATTTCAGGGGTTCCACACACACACACACACACAGTACTCATAAAGTTGAAATAATAAATTAAGGAATTCAAATGTTTTATTTGCAAAAACAATGCTGAGTTTATTTTCAAAAACATACATATTTATTCTAATTAAAAATATAAATTATCATACATGCACATTAAAATCAGCAACCGATCTAAATAACATTATTCTGAAGAAAGTAACTTA
>JAUMHP010000060.1:1611803-1625585 GCA_032361065.1 Enteromius trimaculatus
AAACTGTGTGCTTCCACTCACCAACACAACACACCTGGCTCTTACACCGGTGCTATAGTTATACTTTGTTACATTGCCACCCAGTGGCCAAAGAAAACTTTACAATAAACGGCTCCAAAACTCCCAATCAAATTTCCCGAAAGTTATAAACTGCCTCTGAAATCTTTTCAACAAAAATAGTGATGCAGTTTTTTTCTTTCGCTCAGCCAAACCTTCTCTGTGTCAAAGTAGTCAGAGGCATGCACATCCATTTGCTGGGCGTTTATTTGGATGTCGGCAGAACAAGGTCAAAACAACAGCAAACAGGAAGCAGAGGTTGAGGCATAAATCAAAGTCGGGGTACATGGGCAGAATATCAAAAAGGCAGGCAGCTAACATGCAGGAGTCAAGGAACACTAATCAAAAACGGAGGGGCAAACACGGAAAGAACGCTCGGAATTGGTATGACAAACAGACCAGTATTTATACAGGAGATAATGAGTACTAGATTGAACCCAACAAGTAACAGCTGCAGAGGAGAGGTACATTCTGGGGAAGTGAATCCGGTACATAAATGAGAGGACAGTGAGAATAGTCCAGACGAGAGTGACCTCTAGCGGAGTTACAAGTTTTTCTTGTTCCCGAATACAAATATTTTGAAAGTATTTGTTTGAAATAAGTATTCGTAAAAAACACGTTATTTGCGCCTTTCCAAACAACGTATTCGGGTTCGGCTCAACCCCTATCTACTAGTTGACATATCGTTGCAAATTTATGTACATTTTTTTAGGCTTTGTAGACGAATGAAGGATTTAAATAGTTTATTCACAAATGTGCTTAAATGGTTAAAATGAATGTGTTACATCTAGTGGTTTGTAAAGATCCAAGGAGTTAAACGTGAGCTAAACAAAAAGGCTTTCTTTAATAATAACCAACCAGACATTACAACATGATTCACAGACAAGGGAAACTAAAGCAGACATGATATAAATACACATGGGACTAATGAACAGATGGAATACACAGACGGAGATTAATAATCACATTACTGACAGGAAATTCCAAATAAGGTCAAACAAGAAAAATTAAACTAAAACAGGAAAGGCATAGGAAAACGAAACTAAACAGACAGAACAAGTAACAATTACCTCCCCCTCCCAGAAAGCCGCATACTTGTGCCGTAAATAACTATCAACATAGAACACGGAAAACAACAACCGGGGAGGGAGGTTGGGCGCCCTGGAGGCTGGAAGGGGGAGCTGTACTCAGGGTTACTGGGTGGCCATGGCGTATCTGGGGCCTTAGGAGGCCATGGTGGATCTGAAGTCACAGAAGACCATGGTGGGTCTGGAATCACGGGAGGCCATGGTGGGTATGGAGCCTTAGGAGCCACAGGGCTCCTCTTCATGTGCAGGCTCAAGGGGGCGCTCTTCAAGTGCAGGTTCAGGAGGGTGCTCTTCAAGCGCAAACTCAGGGAGGCGCTCATCAAGCGCAATCTCTGAGAGAAATCGGAATGGGACGCCTGGCCGAAACTCTGGAGCAGAACCTGGGGGCTGTAGACTGGATTCCACACAGACCGGGATCAGCACTCCTGGCTGAAACTCAGGAGCAGAACGGAGAAACTGTGGACTAAAATCCGGGGGATACTGGATACTAGTTCTGCAGGCTGTGACAGAACTTGAGAATGGCGGAGGGGAATCCATGGGGAATAGGATCAGATCTGGCAAGTGTGGCAGGAATCCCGAGGATCAATCAGCGTCGCCCTGGCAACTCACCACCAACACCTGGAGCTACTTACCATGGACCAATCGGTCACGGCCCCAACCACTATATAAGCCAGGAAGAAGGATCAAATGGATGAGAAACATCTACAATGGTGTTTGAACCTTGCTCTCTCTACCATTCCTTTGCAGACTCACCGGTTTGGCTCCGCCACGGACAGACCCATTCACCTGGGGTGATCTTGCACCCACACCTCAAGGAACACTGGAACACTGAGGACAAGGAGTACACACGAGCACAAGTTCGACAACAGCACCGGCACCCTTTGGTTCACTTACCCTTTTGTTTGTCAATAAAATCCACCCTCTGGGGCTCACGAAGGGTCTTGTTTTGTCATGTCATTCTTGGTCCGGCCACACAACATAGTCTTTGATGGGCATGTACGGGGTTTCGGCACTGGACGCACTCTCGGCGTGTTCACGAAGGGGTCCGCGAGTGTATCCGTGGTGCAGGCATTGGACGGTCCAATCGTGGTGCGGGGAAGGGTAGGCTTGCTGGCTGTGCGGGGCTTAGATGGCACCTTTGGATTGCGAGCCGTGAGCCGTGAGCCGGGCATTTGTAGTTTGGTCCTTGAATTCTGTGACGTCTAGTGGTTTGTAAAGATCCAAGGAGTCAAACGTGAGATAAACAAAAAGGATTTATTTAATAATAACCAAACTTAAGTCATTACAACAGGATTCACGGACAAGGGAAACTAAAGCAGACACGAGTCTGTGTAAGTACACATGGGACTACATGGGAATATACAGAGACTAATTCACTAATAATCACATTACTGACAGGAAATTCCAAAAAAGGTCAAACAGGAAAAACGAAACTAAAAGAGGAAGGCATGGAAAAACAAAACTAAACAGACAGAACACGTAACAGAATGACTACTAAAAAAAATCCTTTTTAGAGGACTATGACAATTTTATAAAAAACAATTGTCATTTTAAAACAACTGTTGAATTTGGGATGATAACCAGAAGAAAGAAAGACAATGACATGTAAAAGACATAGTGAAATATTGGAAAGGCATGCGGGGAGTTGGACAAAGTTAGCTGTGTGATAGTTAGAGAACAAGAAATAGTTCTGGAACAACGCAATAGTTGCTTGAATGCCTTGAGGCAGCATACAGTAACATCCGGAATGTACATCATGTCAGTAGGGCATACTCAGTTTCAGCCTCTTGGTGGAACAAATGTACTCCTGTACTCAAGTTGTGTTACTACTTGAAAAGGATGTTTTACTTCCTTCAACCAGTTCATTTCTAGCAACTCTCTGTTGCAAACATCATAATTGTGCTCAACAGCAGTCAACATATTAATGTAACATTTCCTGGTTACCTCCTTACCATCCTCAGGATGTTCAAATAAATCTCTGAGTCTGGCTTAAAAAAGAGACAAAGTCATCTGTAATCTTCTCTTATGCTCACCGATAGTGCCCAGTTCAGAGCCTTCCCAGAGAGAAGCAACATCAGCTTCTTCAGTGGTAAACAAATGTTGCTATTGAGCCAGAAACATAGAATATTACATAAAAAGAATTTCTGGCAAAAAGCCAAACAACAATTACCTTCCATAGCATGCGTTTTGGAAGAACCAGAAGCTGATTCGTCTGGGCATGAAATTTGCAGAGATCTTATTAATTCACAGATTTGCATGCAGTCTGTGAAGTGACTTCAGCATGAAGCTCTGATAGATTTAGTACAGAGAACAAGTTTTTTTGTGGAAAGAGTATTGGCTCAATAATAAGAAACAGTTCATCTTTTTTGTTTTGTTTTTAATGCTTTTCAAAAATCTCCTCATGCATAAAGTATAAATGCATTATGTTATTTTATATTTTATTACACACACTTAAACAGCTATACTGTTGTCACAGTCAGCTGGAAGTGCCAGCCCAAATCAGGGGATGGCACTTTAGTGCCCAGCGAACTCACTGTGTTGTATGTCTGTTTTCACTCTTGGACTCTCATCAATGAACTCATGTCTCCGCCCACTCGTTTGTTGTCTAGGTTTCTGATTGTTTGCTCCGCCCCATGACCTACTTTCACTTGTATAAAATCCCCCTGTGTTTGTCTGTCTCCACGGTCCATTAGCACTGTCAACCCGTTGTTTTGCCACTCTGTGGTTTCCATCGTGTTTTGATCTGTTGTTTCTGTGCTTGCCTGTTTTTTGACTTCCGCCTTTGTTTTTGCCCTTTGAATTGTGTTTACTGTGCTCTGACCTACGCCTGGACTCTGACCATTCTTGTGTTTTGCCTCCACCACTCCTGTCTGCCGGTAAAGACCTTAAGCCTGTCTGTTTTACTCTGTGTTCACAAATAAACAGCCTGCACATGAACCCGCACGTCTCCTCGCCTTGCTCACGTGACAACTGTACTGTACAGAAGGTGGTGGGTTATAATTTCGCTTCATACCAGGTAATACAAGAGTCTTTTCTTGTTGTTGTTTTTAATGTTCTCCCTGTGTAATTTTGATTGTGGGATGCCATTTGTTTAGGTAAATAGTTATATATAATAATTAATAACAAATGTGAGGTTACCCTCCTTTTTGCACTGCACGGTACAGTTCAGTACGTCTCGTTTTCACTAGGTACAGTCCCTAGTACCTGGTATTTTATTTAGTACCACCTCAGTTGAGGTTCCAAGTGAACCGTACCATTACCTAAATGTGACGTTTAAACTCGTCAGATAGAATCGTCATTAACTGTATCCCTGAACTTTCACTAAACTGCAGTGGAAATGCAAACCTAGCTGAGCCATGCCATTCCATAACGAGTCGTGCTGGTCATACCACACAGTGGAAAATTAGATGAAAACTACTTACCTACTTAACTACTTTTATTCTGTGAAAAAACAAGTTTTTGAGATCAAAATAGGTCACCTATGAGATTTGTGTGGATCCAATGAGAAAGTGTTTTTGGTGGTGGTGATGATTGGGGGGTCTTTTTACAGTACCATTAGTACCAAATCATATCCGTACCCACTTTCAGTAAGTTTAGAGAACTTTTTTGATCTTTGTCACCTTTTTTCACCCATGATGACTTTGCATCCCTGTCCTATATGTATAGGTGACTTGCACAGCTGTAGCCGTAAAGATCAGTGTTGTGCAAGTTACTTCCAAACAGTAATACATTAAATATTACTTGTTACTGTTATTTAAAAGTAATTCCTTACATTACAATATTACTGATTCAAAATTGTAATGCGTTACATGACTCTATTACTTTTCAGTTATTTTCACCAAAATAACTACAGAGAGCATGCCATCAGTGCAGCGGAAGAGTTCTGCGTTCAAATGCACGCAGTAGGCTAAAGTTTGTCACAGCATCAGAAAAAGTAGCCTAATTACCATATGTCAGAGGAAAATAGTAGGAAGATATTTAAATCAGTCCGTGTCACAAAGATAAATTTCCTGACTCGCCATCTCCTCCGATGCACCTAAAGTCATCTTTATGGAATAAAATTATAATGAAGGAGTTTTTGATTTACTATATAATTAGATGAAACAGTATAAGCTGTTTTGGTAGAAGGAAAAAAAAGATGGACTCGGGCCACTGGCCAGTAAGCCAGTGGCCAGAGCCGGGCGGAGCTAATAGTCTCAGACCTGGAACACAGAGAATGAAATCATGCCACGTTTCCACTGTTGGGCCAGTAGACTCGCGACACTCCTGTAAAAGCTGTCCTAAATACGCCTTCACTTGACCACGTCAAATATTCAAGGTTACCCCAGCGAGAGCGAGATGAATTAAACAAATCTCTCTACACATATATATTAGAAGCTGTCCTTTAGTATTCATTTACAAATCTGTACACCACACATGGATAATAACTGACCACAAACAGAAAATAGAGCTGACTTGCAGCATTTCTTTATGCGTTAATATCTTGTGTTTTGCTTTTTTTTTTAACAATAAAAATTTCGGCTAAAAGTGTGTTGTAATGCAAGCATTACTGAACATGTACCAAGTAAAATATTACTGAAACTTGATTTGCAGTGCCTTACACTACTGCGTTACAGCAAAAATTTATTACTGTAATGTATTACTTTTGTAATGCATTACTCCCAACACTGGTAAAGATGAAGCTATTTGCCAACAACATGTATATAAACCGTTCAATGACAGGAATACTAAGATATTATCTGACAAAGCACATACACAGCATGTTTCCTTGGATATCAGTAAAATGTTCTTTAAAAAAATTTGGTTAGAGGGGAAAGCCCTTGTTCATTTTTCCCCATGTCACTCACAAACACCTGTGATGTGGTGCTCATTTTCCTACTTGAGGCAATTAATTATGACATCATTGCGATGGGGAAATCAGTGCAATGACAGATCAAGGGTGAAGTTCTCGAAAAACAGGCTTAAAGTCATTAAGCGATCAACCATGACTTCATGAAAAAGGATTTTGCTCATTTGTATGTGTGTGTGTGTGTGTGTATGATTTGGGAGGAAAAAAAATGTGGAGACAATTGGGGAAAAAAATGATACATTGCAATAGAACAATTCCTTATAGTAGCCCAAGTTTTGGCAATGTGTGGGCGCTCCAGTGGGTGTGAGACATTTTTTTCTTGCTGCCAAAACTACTAATATAATACACCATCACAACATTCTAAGGTAAGTGGCACTTGATGCTAAAAATCCAGGAAAAAGAAAACATATACCCCAACTGTTTTTAACTAAAAAATAATTGTTTTCCTGTTGACAAACTAGGACTTCACTTGTTCTGAAGCCATTTGGCATATATATAAAAATACTTTACATTACTACTTGATATAGTAAACTACAGATCTACAGTGAAAAACTACAGTGTCAAAAAAATTATAACTAAAATTGTTTTAAGATTATCTATGATTATTTAATATTTCATAGAGTTTGTGCAAACTAAATCTAACTAAAATACCAGTCTGAAACATGTTGTTTACTCATATATTGTGTTTAACTATCCCCATCACTTGGGATGCAGTGAAGGTCAAATATATTAGAAAATAGAAAAGACTACAGGATAATCTCAGTATATCATTGATAAAAAGATAATGTGACAGACTTCTGAAATGGAGCTGTGGCAGAAAAGGGAGGGATATACTTATAAAGTAACTCCACCTCTTATCTAACGCCCAGCATAGGCTGCTCTCTCAGCCTCCCACCCCTAAACCATCTCAGCTCTTTAAAAGCAGCCCATGTTGCATTTTTTGGTCATTTTTTTATCTAATTATTATCTTTTTAATACATGATGTCTCCTGCACATCCACACTACTTTCACTGAAAATTAAAGAGGGACATCAATACCAAAAAGAAGCGGAAGATAGAAGACTTAAAGAATTCACTTAAATCAAAAAGGCTTTTGATCTGCTGAGGTTTTCTGAATTGGACAAAGATGGTTGCTTATCATTATATACTAACACTTTTGATTATTATTCAACTCAGTTTATATGGCTCTAACTCCCTCGTGTTGGGCTTAAAGAATATCTGTACATTGTGTAATGGGCCCTCAGGGGAACCCAAGAGCCACAGAGGTGAACGATTATCAGGGGAGGAGACCACATCCATGTTGGCATTAGGTGAACCTTGTGGGGTTTATACTCTACCATGTGTTCAGGGTCTTCGGTGTATCCCTCCTCTTGGAGAGCAAAGTCCCCTTCAGGCACTACTTCAGGGACGAGGGATCTGCAAACATATCAAAAGTACCTTTACTGACATCCATCCACCTACGGGTAAGAGGACTGCTCTTGGTGCATCTCTAACTAGTCTTAAATTGATTTTGTCTTGTTTAATACATTTTGAGGAACTGATGAACCTAAACAAATGTATACACTAGAAAGAAATTCAATGCAGTTTGCATAAAATTGTGAATGTTTCACTTGGATGTGAAGGATTACAAACTTCTAAAGGAGTTTTCAAATGTTTAAAAGAGATGAGAAACGTATTGCAAAATTCTGATTTGTACAATTAACAGGGAATGATGTGGGTTTTTTTCTATAATGGTAACAATATTGTTTGTTTGTTTGTTTGTTGTCAGATTATGTGTTACTTCATTTTACAGTCCATGGCATGTTTGAACCTTTGTCCTGAACTAATATTTTAAGTACAAATTTGATTAATTGAACAAAAGCTATACTGCAATCAGATTAAAACTATAAGTATTATGTTTCAGACTATCAGCCATCAACCAATGAAAACAATTTTGAAAAGGTAATATTTTATAATTCTATGCATACATATACTGTTCTATATAAATATTTATGTAGTGTCCCTACAGTCTGATTCTTAGTTAAAAATGAAAACATGTTTTTATTGTATGCTCTTGCTGTTATTTCATTCTATAGGGTCCTTGTCGCAAACTGCTAAACACAGTCCTCCAAAGTATAGATCTCACAATTATTCATTCAATTCCGGATATCTATATTCCAAACTGTGACAGACAAGGGTTCTTCAGGAGGAAACAGGTGTGTAGAGTATGCAGGTGTCGTAAGACCTTTTGTTAAAACCATTCCAGTGGTTCTTGAACAGTTTTACGAATACATTTGTAAATCAGTTTGAGGTAGCTCATGGTCATGGTGTACATTATAACAATGTTAACTGTACTTTATAAACAATAATGTAGTTTATATCTTCTTTTTCACCTTCTTAAAACAGTGTCGGTCATCAAGAGGAATGCAAAGAGGCCATTGCTGGTGTGTTGACGAGAAGGGATCAAACATTTCATCCCGTAAAAGGAGTGATGGAACTATCTCATGCAACAGTGCCTGAGAATTGTAATACAACTTGACATCTAATGTAAATGTGGACCTGAAATCTTTTTAGCAGGGACAGAGAGAGTGTCAGCTAAAAATTTGACAGACACTAAGTACTCAATGACCACAAAGCAAGTAGAATATTTACATATCATTCATCTCCCTTTGGTTGTGAAAAATATGTTTGCAGTATTGTGTCATGTCTGCTGCATTATTTCTGAACTTATATATATAAATATATATTTTATATAACATCATTTTCAGATAAAAAGATGATGTACTCCCTGAGTTAATGTCATTAATGTGCTGTCTGGTTTGAAATTTATGAACTATTCAGTGTGACAGTACAGTATATATTTTCAAAGTATATTTATGTTGCATTCATATATACTGCTTATATTTTAATATAATTAATTAATATATTAATTGTACTTTCTTTATAAACTCAGCAAAAAAAAAAGAAAAGAAACATCCTTTCGCATTTAACTGCCTTTATTTTAACATTCTTGATGTGAGATGTTGCCTCATTGTTACAACCCACTCTTCCACCAAGAAGTGGTTTACCACTGCAAGAACGATAACCTGTACTCCCTGTGACACTGTCTTAGGTTTCTGTTACATTGCAGACATTGCAATGTATTTCTCTGGATACATCTTTAACCCTCATGCCTCACTGCAGACAGGTTATCAGGGATCCTGGGCATTTTCTGGTGTTTTTCAGAGTCAGTATAAAAGGTTTCTTTACTGCCCTAAGTTATTATAACTGTGATATTAATTGCTTTCTGCCTGTAAACGGTTAGGGTCTTAAGGACTGTTCAACATGTGCATGTGCAATAATTATTTATATTGTTTATAATGCATTGAAGAAATATGAAAAATAATTATTCTCAATAAAGATCTGTAAAGCTTAGTTTTTTCAGTTGTCCTTAAAATATCCTATCCTGCAATACAGAATTTCTTTCTTCTTTCTTTAATTTTTTTGTTTTGGTTTTGCTGACTAAAAATACACCTTATCTCTGTCTGTGTGTGTGTGTTTGCTTGTTTTTGTTTTACATTTACAAAACAGAATAACATTCTGATATCACATAACAGTTGCCCCCCCACTCCCACCCATTTTAGATAAAATAAAATAAAATAAAAATAAAAACTAACAGAAAGACTTAGTCACCAAAGTAATACAACCTGAAATGGCACATGAAATAAATAAAATACAGTTTAAGACATTCTTTCCGAGTCTAGATCATTGTTTTGTCCCATAAACCTGGAGATCTTCTCTGCTGCTGTAGACCAGTTCTTAAAGGTGCTCTATGCAATGTTGCAGGATTTTAGTTCGATTTCATTTTTATCTCAAACCGTATGCATAACCCCTTGATCATCTTGCCGTCCGCCCTCTGAATACATTGGGAAAAAACCCGGTCTCGAAAGACCACACAGAGGCTGCAATACCGAAACAAACACTATGGGTACAGGATTTTCATCACAACAAAAACAAACTTTGGCCAATCAGGGACAGCGTATGTGAAGCGTATTCGGCCCAGGTCAAAAATTTGCTCCAGTCTCCCTGATTGTTGTGACAATAGGTTTGTAGATATTTGGTTAATTCTTGGTTTTGTCTTTCCGCTTGACCATTCGATTGAGGATGATAGCCTGATGTTAGACTGACATTGATGTTGAGGGAGGAACAGAAAGCTTGCCATACCCTTGAAGTGAACTGAGGTCCCCTATCCGTCACAATGTCATCAGGTAAGCCGTAGTATCGAAACAACTGATCTACCAGTACCTCCGCGGTCTCCCAGGCAGTAGGTAGTTTCCACAGTAGTATGAAGCGACAGGCTTTGGAGAATCTATCAACAATGGTCAGTATAGTGGTAAAGTGGTTAGAAGGTGGTAAGGGAAGAGTTTATTGTTCTCACCATGTCATTGTGAGAGAACTGCTCCGAGCCCACTACTGGAAGCATCAACCTCGACGACAAACTCCTTGCTGGGGTCTGGGTGTTTGAGGATGGGTGCCATGGTGAATCGATCTTTTAAGTCTTGAAAAGCCTGCAGAGCTTCTAGTGTCCAGTGTAGAGCGTGCGATCCCCATCGGGTCATGGATGTAAGTGGTGATGCTACCTGGCTGAATCCACGGAAAAAACGTTGATAGAAGTTTGAGAGTCCCAAGAACCTTTGTAACTCCTTCAAAGTTCGTGGGTTGAGGCCAGTTAACAACTGCCTGGACCTTGACATCGTCCATAGTTACCCCATCATGGCTGATTATGTAGCCTAAAAATGCAACCTTGCTCTGATGGAACTCACACTTGAAGTTTCACATATAATTGATGAGAGATGAGACGTTTCAGAACGGTTTGTATGTGCCTGATGTGTGAATTATAGCAATATAGAAATATATCATCGATGTACACAATGAGGTACTGATTAAGCAGGTCCCGAAAGATGTCGTTAACGAAGGCCTGGAATATGGAGGGGCTACTGGACAATCCAAAGGGCATTACCTGATATTCATAGTGGCCGGACGTGGTTGAAAAAGCCGTTTTCCATTTGTCCCCCTCCTTGATTCGAATCAAATTATAGGCACTCCGGAGGTCCAATTTGGTGAAATACTTGGCTTGGCGTAAGGCTTCAAGGGCTGGGGGAACGAGGGGATATCTGTATTTGACTGTGATATCATTTAAACTTCTGTAGTCTATGCAGGGTCTGAGTGAACCGTCCTTCTTTTTGACGAAGAAGAATCCTGCCGAACCAGGTGAGGTTTAGGGACAAATAAACCCTTTGTCCAAGTCTTTGTTCTTTGCTGAAGGCTACTTGAAGATCATTATATTCAGCCAGTAACGTGATGTCTCCTTCCTTTATAGGTGCTGGGTGAACAGTGCTCAATTTAGTGGGTGAGATAGTCGTGAGGCAGGCCTGGTGACAGGGTGCTGACCATTGAGTAATCTCTTTGGTATCCCAGGTAATTGTTGGGTTGTGGCACTCCAGTCAGGGCATGCCGAGGATGAGTTGGTGCGTAGGAGAATGAATGACATAGAATTTTATTCTTTCTTGATGCAGGGAGCCAACCCACAGGAAAAGTTCTTCGGTCATGTGGGTGATCTGGCCAGCGCCCATCTAGGGCTTCCACTGCCACCCGAGAATGACATGAAATCAAAGGAAGGAGGTTGGTATTAGCGAATTGTTCATCCACAAAATTGCCCGCTACACCCGAGTCAATTAAGGCTTTAGTGTCAATACTGATGTCATCATGACTTAAATTCAATATAATTTCGTTACGGGGCAGTTCAGTCGAAGATGACCCGGTTGACCACAGTACATGTATAGCTTTTCACGAATCCGCCAATTGCGTTCTTCTGATATTAGTTGGGTGTAACCGACTTGCATGGGCTCTGGAGTGCTGGTACGTGGCAGAGGTAACAATCTGGAAAGCCGCCGGCTGTGTCGTGATCGAAGCATGTTATCCAGTGAGATAGCCAGATTCATGTAATCCTCCAATGTGAGTCCCTCGTCCTGGCAAGCAAGCTCAGATTGCAGCTCGTCACTCAATGCACGGCAATACATGGTCTTAAGGGGTTCGGGTGCCAGCCCGTTTGAGCTACTAGAGTCCTGAAGGTGACTGTGAAATCCGCTGCGGTCATACTGTCTTGTCTCAGTGTCATCAACTCATCCTCTGGAGCTCTGCCTGCCATGGCGTGCTCGAAAACAGCCCTGAATTGTTGCAGGAAGTCATAGAACAACAGGTAAGTCATGCGACGACCATCCCAAGTTGCTGTAGCCCAGTCAAGTGCCTTAATGAGCACACAAAAGCCACTTTACTGTCATCAGTGGGATAACATGACGGTTGCTAAACGATGAAATTAGTGCCTTGCATGAGAAAGCCCTTACTTATTAGGCACTGTTTTTAAATTACAGCGTATGTGAAACCTAATAAAGCAAATACTCCAAAAGTGCAAAGAAGCACAACCTGATGGATCCGCGAGTTGTGCCTCAAAGCAGAGTCTCCTGCACAACACTGAAGAATGAGCGCCATGCTTCCTGCCTTGTCTCTGCCCCTCTGGATTAAGTTTGCCAATCACCTTGGCCCAGTTTTTCAAAAGTAATCCACTAGGATTTTGGATAACGGATTGGATCAAATCTTCAAAATGTTTTTTTCAAAAGAAAAAACGGATTACATAATCGGATTAGATCACCTAATCCAATCTTGGTTTTGATCCTGATCAAACCTTTTTGCAGTATTTGGATCACTTTGATCCAAAAAATCTGGATTAAATTGATCCCATCAGAAGGGTGGATTCAGCGTGGATTTCATGCCCAAAATGAAATGAAAACTTTAAAAATTGATCAAATAATACTATATTTGGATCACACATTATCTTACAAGATATCATATTTTTTCATAAGGTTTTAATTTTATTTGTTCATCCATCAGGCTACAGTGATTAGGTAGGCTTTAACGTATTCAGCCTTTCAGTATAGGCCTACAGCAACGTAGAAAGAGTTTGGTCTCATAAAATAATCCCCCAAACAGCTGTCAAAATTGACCAAAACAATACATTTTATTTTGTCACTAATTGATATATATTCATTACAATCGAAAATATTTTAGATTTTAGAATATTCATTGGTGATGCATGCGATGATTCCAGAATAACCAAAAAAATCACTGATTTTTGAAATCCAAAACAAATCCAAATCAGAAATAGTGTCTAACTATTGCATCCCTTTTTGCATGTTGTAACGGCAGCCGCCCGCACAATATAAATTTAAATACAAACAAAGTTTGGGCGCCAGGTGGAGCAAATCAGAACGAAGCACGAAGCAAATTCAGTTCAATAAGTCCTGGGTAGCTCTAACCACCCATTACACAAAAATCACAAAAATATACAAAGTGGTCAATAAAGAAAAAATCATTTGCAAAGCATTGTGTTGTCTGTATTAACAATAAACAAGTTCATTGTCACACATTCCCAGAAGTCACAAAAAAAAATAAAAATAAAGAACAAAGTATATAGATTCTTTTAATAATTCATCAAAACAACATGGTTATTTTTCACCGTACTTCCACGGTCACATAATTTCACAAATAACAAAAAACAACAGCAACCCAAACAGGCGTTATGTTATATGTTTGTTTGTGGGGCGTGCAGGCAAGTCAATGTTGTGTGTGTGTGTATGTGTGTGTGTCTGGAAGCGCATGCGGACACACTAGCGGTGAGAGCTCGCATGGACGTGACGAGTTCTTCCGTCATGGCAGAAAGTTTTTCCAGCTGCTGATGGTGGGTTAGCAGCACGCTGGCTTGGCTGGATACTTC
>JAUMHP010000060.1:1640373-1651925 GCA_032361065.1 Enteromius trimaculatus
AATGTAATGTTTGAAATTCAGTCGCGCCTCCGAGTCCTGCCTGCCTGGTCCAAGGAAGTGATAGCGTGAGTTTGTTCTGCCGGTTTGTGACATCAACAAAACTGGCCTAAAATAAAATCTACAGAAATGTAAAATAGATAGAAAAGAATAAAAAAAATAGCAAAACTTTCTGCCATCTTGATCTTGAGTGGGAACACTTCGGAAAAAATGACCCAAAATTCAGCCATATTTTCCTCACAGACATGCTAAATTTATTTATAGCAGTGGTTCCCAATTCCAGTCCTGGGGACACCCTGCTCTGCACATTTTGCATGTCTCCGTTATTTAACACACCTGAATGAAATCATCAGCTCGATAGGAAAGAGATCCATGAACTGAACTAATGATCTAATAATCACATTCAGATGTGCTGAATAAGGGAGACACACAAAGTGAGCAATGGATCCCAGGGACTGGAATCACTGATCTATGCAATGCTATAAATTACTATTTTAAATAGTACACATTTTTTGCATATGAGCTGACTTGCTACACCACTGCAACCATATCATAGACAGAACTTTTACTGAGTTTGCCTTGTTTTGCTCTTGATGGTGTGGTGGTACTGTTGTAAGATATTGAAAATATATTGCCCTTAGCAATTTATTTATAGCCATTTATACAGTACATTCTCACAATCACAGTATTGTCATTTCAAGCACACTGTCATTTCCTATTATTTTTGCATTTACAACATCATAAATTATCATTAAGTCATGAACACTTAAAACTAAAGTAAAATTCATAAGTGAATAAAATGCTCCCTGGTGTGCAAAGCTTTTTGAATAAATAATGAAACCCATAGAATTTAAGATCAATCTGATCACACATTCATTTTGAGGCTCCTGCATGGTCTCCATGATTCTTTATTTCACTGTTAAAGTGTTTAATATTAAAGTCCAGGTAAAATCTAAATTTACTATATTAATTTTGTCAGTGCACATTGCTATTTTTGTGGTGAATAATTTATCCGTGTCATTCAATCCACAAAAAAATGAATTGTTTGTCTTAATCTTTAATCCAAATCTGAAAATGCTCCTGCAAACTAAAATCATGGCCTTTCTCTGATGAAGTCACTTTGACGGCTTGGACAGGAGCGTGACATCCTTAACCATGCCCCTCAACCTATCAGTGTTCATTTCTGAATGAAACGGCAACTTTACTACATCCAGTCAATTAGCAGTAGCAGTTCATGCTGACTTTAATAAACTTTTTGATTCAGAATTAAATATATCTGAAAATACACCAAATCAGAAATTCAGGAATTAAAGATAAACGGTATTGACAACACCTAAACTAATCTGAGCTCAGGTCAAAATACTTCTGCAAACTGGTCATGTTCTCCCATATTATAAAGCTGCCTCTGCATTCCTACTCCCCACAATTCTTTAATTGAGTGTCTATTTCAGGGATGTCCAAACTCTGTCCTGTAGAGTTTAGCTCCAACCCTAATCAAACACACCTGAAGCAGCTAATTAAGCTCTTACTATGCATGTTAGAAACTTCCATGAAAGTGTTACATGTGTGAACTTGTCAACATTACCAAAGACAGCTGTCAGCTATTGGCTTTATTGGCGCAGATGTTAAAGCAGGTCATGCTCCTTTTGATGTGATCAACCTGGGTTGAAATTGACATTTTGGCTAACAATAAGTTGAAAATTAAGTATCAGGTAAGTTAGGTGTAGGAAGGGCTTTTGTCCCAATAAGGTGGCATCCATTTAATAATTTGAAAAAAAAAAAAAAAAAACTCAATTTTGTCACAATTGCTGGCTGTGGTTTCTCACGCTCTCGCTTCCTAGATTCAGGCAGGCAGGACTCAGAGGCAGAACTTGAACAACGAAAGAACATTTATTTAAACAAAACAAAGAAACAAGGAACACGCAGAGAGAGACAATCCAACATGTAACATTAATACCGACTAACTTGAACTGAAAAACAAAGGGCTTTAAGTACACAGAAACCAATGGACAAAAGTGAGGGCAGCTGGTAAAACACAGGTGAGCACAATCAACTAATGACAACATAATTACAGGAACAAACCAAATAAAGACAGAACTGGACTAAACCAAAAATACAAAGACTGGGGAGACTAAGACAGACAGACACGAAACATGGCATTACGCCCCCCTCCCGAAGAGGCGCACCTGCGCCGTAGGCAACATCTTTGGAGAGGGAGGGCTGGGCACTCTGGAGGCAGGACCCGGACCCCTACATATCACCTGCCTCCAGTGCGGATCAGGTGCCTTAGCAGGCCACACAGGCTGGACAATCTTGGGCGGCACAGGATCAGGTGCCTTAGGAGGCCATGGTGGCTCGGGCACTGGCTGTGGCAGTTCCACGAAAGTCCATTTAGAACTCCCCATCCCGCCCACCCTATACAAGACCCACCCCTTACTGACTAGGTCCTCCTCCACCATTGGCTCAGGTGTGTCGATCCACGGCAGCAGGTCCTCCTCCACCATTGGCTCTGGTGGGTCGGGCCACGACAGCAGGTCCTCCTCCACCATTGGCTCTGGAGGGTCGGGCCATGGTAGCAGGTCCTCCTCCACCATTGGCTCTGGAGGGTCGGGCCACGGTAGCAGGTCCTCCTCCACCATTGGCTCTGGAGGGTCAGGCCACGGCAGCAGGTCCTCCTCCACCATTGGTTCTGGAGGGTCGGGCCACGGCAGCAGGTCCTCCTCCCCATTGGTTCTGGAGGCTCGGGCCACGGCAGCAGGTTCATCCTCCACCATTGGTTCTGGAGGGTCGGGCCACGGCAGCAGGTCCTCCTCCACCATTGGCTCTGGTGGTGGCAGTGGCAGTGTGGCAGGCTCTGGCAGTGGCAGTGGCAGCGGCAGCGTGGCTCGCTTCCTAGAACCAGGCAGGCAGGTTTCAGAGACAGAACTTGAACGACGAAAGAACATTTATTTAAACAAAACAAGGAACATGCAGAGAGCACTGCAGAGAGAGACAATCCAACACGTAACGTTAATACCGACTAACTTAAACTGAAAAACAAAGGGCTTTAAGTACACAGAAACCAATGGACAAAAGTGAGGGCAGCTGGTAAAACACAGGTGAGCACAATCAACTAATAACAACATAATTACAGGAACAAACCAAATAAAAACAAGACTGGACTAAAGACAGAACTGGACTAAACCAAAAATACAAAGACGGGGGAGACTAAGACAGACAGACACGAAACATGACAAATTTATTATTGCATATTATTTTATAATGTATTCCAACATTGAGGTGCAAATAATTGCTATTATTTGCAATACATTTTATAAATGGCAGGAAAACTCTGCTATTTTAGCATACAATAGTGTAAGTACCATCTTTAAATTTGCTATTTACACTAATCGCTATTTGCAAATATTTGCTGCCTTTTTTCAGTTAGATCTAGACTCCTGTCGCCTTCAAGAATTTGTTTTCACCTTGAAATAGTGAAAGTTAGGGTCATACCTCACCTTATTAGCTTACCTTTTAAACGTAAATCTAAGATGCAATTTTATGTGTGCACATAGAGCCTGTTTATCAATATAACAGCACCACCATAAGGTTAAATTATGCAAGAAAACTGGACCTCTTCTAAAAAAAAATATATACATACATATGCTTGTTTTCAACAATTAAAATAAGTCACCATAGACTTTGCCTCACTAGTGACTTGAGGTTTAATAAAGAACAACATATTAATTCCACAGTAACTTCTTATTAGTTATGCAGTAAGTGAGATACAGTATTCTAAAGTGTTACCACATTTCCAAACATTAAGTTTTCCATTAATTATAATAATACAGTGAGATTTTTGTCTCACTGTATTATGCTCCACACAGAGATCTGATCTGATCAACTGACATGACATGAAAAATAGAACAAAATGAGACAGACTAAATCTTGAATAACGTCTCTAGGTTTCATATGTAACAATAGCTCCTCGAAGGAACGAGACGCCACGTTGACGAACGCCTCCAGAGTGATGGCTCTGAATCGTGTGTAAAATCAGCCAAGGATTATTTGGGACTTCATAGACGGGTGACATCACTGGCCAGGAAGCATAAAAGCATGTGGAATGCTGCCGGCATTTAGCTCCTGTCATGCAGCAGAGCACCAGCAGGGGATGCTGAAAGAGTGTTATTGAGACACAACGTCTAGTTCCTTCTATGAACTATGGTTATATACATAACCTAGAGACGTTCCTCTACAGGAACTCGAGCCACGTTGACGAGATGCTATGGGAACGAGATGCCCACTCCCCAAAGTGACTTTCTCCACAGGGCAGATCTGTGGACGTATAATGCTTCTGCTGACCAGGCTCCCTGAAGGGAGGAGGGTTGAAGGCCTGTAGTACGACTGAAGAACTTACATTTAGATGCCCGGGAATGTAGAGGGTTCTCAGTGAGAGGAGTCTGTCCCGGGCTCACACGAGGATCTCGTGCACCAATATGTACAAGGGGTGCAAACACAGACCTCCTTGGTGGTTGATGTAAGAGACTTTGGTGACCTCTCCACAGACCGCGAGTTGAGTGGCCATTCATGTTCGCAACCCAAGCATTGAGGCAAATCGGAGCTCCCAGCACCAGGCCCAGATTTCGGAACGAAGGTTTCCTCCACATATCTAAGGCATGTATAGCTCGGCATGACACTTTGATCATGCAAAGGGGTTTTCCCCCAGGGAAACACCTTTGTTCCTGAGCCACCACTGTAGGGGCCTTATGTACAACAGGCCAATAGGTACAACGTTGGACGCAGCTGCCATCAGACCCAGCAGTCACTGAAACTGCTTGATGGTGAGTGACCGGCCTTCTCTTACTCTTGTGACTGCAGTGAAGATCAACTCGATCCGAGCAGGTATCATGCGGGCCTGCATCACAGTCAAATCCACTAAGAAAAGTGGTTCTCTGAGCTGGAGAAAAGCACACTCTTCTCAGCGTTCAGTCTCAACCACGGTGAGAGTGCAAGGCCAAAGGGAAGATCGATATTGATACTCTTTTCCCCTATAAGCGAACCTAGGAACTTCCCATACATCTAAAGTAAATGCCCAGGACTGTAGACGGCTGTCAGTGAGAGGAGTCTGTCCCGGGCCCACACAAGGATCTGGTGCGCCAGCTTGTAAAGGGGCGCAATCACAGACCTCCTTGGTGGTTGAACTAATCTAGCTGCTCTAGAAACCTCCCGAGGAGGTGGCGAACCTCTCAGTTCCGCTACGCTTCCAGGCGGAAAGAAATGAAAGCAGCGCTCACTGGAGACCACTGCTTCCCGAAACATTGGCAGGGTTAGCAGATCGATCTCCTGAGGGCACTGAGGAGAGATGGGCTCCATGTAATGCGGTGTATACCAATCTTACCCAGAGGGGCCTGCCCTCTGAATTCCTGTAACTTCAGGACTACTGAAAACTTCTATTGAAACAACAGTGCTCAGACCACATTGTCACCCAAAATTATGGGAACTAGTCCCTTTTAAGACTGGTCTATGTTATTAGTAGAGCTGCTAAATCAGTGACCCTGAAGCAGAGAACCGTCAGGGGACAATCGATTTAGCCGCTCTAGAGACCTACAGAGGAGGTAGCGAACCTCTCAGCTCCCTTACGTTTCCAGGCAGAAAGAACAGAAAGTAGCGCTCGCTGAAGACTGCTGCTTTGTTTATCTTGGGGAAGAGTTTTTATTGCCCTCTCGGGCGGCAACGCTCTGTTTCTGTGTCTCCTTGTATAAGAAGCATGTACTCAGCAGAGTCTACTCCCCCTAGCAACATCACAAACCGGAGACCGATAGCAGTGCTTCTGAGCTCTCATCCAGGTCTTTTTGCAGGTCGGCTTGGTACACCTTTAACACTGCACTTTTTTCCCGTGTGCAGACACATCACCAGCCTGACCTGTCGCCAAGTACCCCCTGCCCACCAGCAAAGATGTAATTCTTAAAGGCTTGAAAGGCTGGGACGGAGCCTTTAAAGAAAATGCAGCATCGGGAGAGAGATAGCTCGCAAGCGTCTACTCAACTCATTACATTGTTTATGGGGATGAAAAAGCAGGCCGCGAATGGCCACGATTTCGACACCTCGGTGTGGAGATCGAGACAAAAATGGTAGGCTCCTTATTGAAAGCATTTATGTATTTATTGGCCGCGTCTGCAGAAACATTTGTTTTCTCATTTCTTTTCGCTTCGTTTTCATCTCTGCTGCCACTCTATATTTATATCAGCGGCAGCATGAGTCACCGCCTTCAAGAGCTCCTCATACTGGGGCAATAAAGAGACTGTGGTCTCCTCAGCGCTCTCATCTCTTCATCATCCAATGAGGAGAGGAGAAGCACCGCGCCACCCTGGCGAGGGGAAGTAGCAGAGTGTGCTCCCCTACCCGCCTGGCTAGCGCTAGACCCGGAGGTGGTCAGACTGCGAACCACGCGAGCACCAACGCCACTCAGCCTTGGCTTGAGCGTGACCAGTGCCATGAGAATCGCTTATATAAGCTCTCTTTTTATCACCCTCCGGGAGCGAAGCACACATAGTGGGATTCTCTTACAACGTCTGCAGCTCTTCTCGTTTTGAGAACTGCATCAACGTGCTTCGCTCCTCGGCAGACAACACATAGCGTGTGTGTGTCACCTGGTAATATATCTCTTTTGCTCAAGAGTTAGTCGCCATCGCCCATTTTCTTTTTGTCTTTTATCTTTTTTTTTTTTGATGGAGACACTTTACTGACAAACACACAACACAGAGGGCTTCCACTGAATGACAGAAAGCTAAATGCCGGCACCATTCCACGTGCTTTTATGCTTCCTGGCCAGTGACGTCACCCGCCTATGACGTCCCAACTATTCATTGGCTAGTCATTCATGAGCCGTCACGCCCATAGCGTCTCGTCGATGCTGCTCAAGTTCCTGAAAAGGAACTGTGGCAAAGCTCCCTGATAAACTAGAGTGCCTAGGACAAAAACTGCTTTAAACACAAATAATGCACACACCAAACCAGCTTTTTTATTTAGCCATTTTCTTTTCAAACAAACAAACATATCATGCTGGGTAGTCAGATGGAGTTGAATACATTCTAATTCTTTAATATAATTGCTTAAAAATCATTTGCAAACCCAGGGGAAGGAACTGCCAACCTTCAAGGATGTGGACTTCAGAAATAACATGCAGAGAGTGTACATCAGTGAAGAGGAGAAAGAAAAGCTTTTGGATAACCTGAACAGGGATATAGAGGTGAAATGATTTAAATTATCACATACAGCTCAGATGTGCTTTGAATTATATTGCGTTTTATATGAAAATGTTTCATTATACTTTTCACCCCTTTTCAAACTGAGAAGCAGAGGTCATTCTTATACCCAATAAACATTTTCACTTTTATTTCTCTAAAATCATGATAAAGCATGTCCAAGACCTTGGGGAACATTTTCAACTGCAAATAGCAAAATATAATTATTTATATGTAAGAATAAGTTTCATATAATAGATTATTTCTTGATTATATTATGTATACATATGAAATTGTACCATTATGTCCTCTTCCATTAGGCCGAATGGCAAATATTTTATTATGATCTGCTCAATTAATGCTATGTATATTATGTTCTATTGCAAAGGTTAATGCTACCTTTTTACAGGAGACATTAAAAACTAACATGTTTTTGTATATCTATATGTGTTTTTGTAAGTTTCTTGTGTGTCTGAAGATCATGGACTACAGCCTGCTGCTGGGCATTCATGATGTCGGGAAGGCAGAGCAAGAGGAAGCAGAAGAAATTAAAGACTCTTTCAGTGAAGAGGAGGAGGATTCAGAGAATGACTTATCTCATATGGCTGTGGGGTCTTTTGGGACGTCACCTGAGGGCATTGCAGGGTACATGAGTTCTTATAAACCTCTTGGTCCAGGAGAATTTGACCCTTATGTTGATGTGTATGCCATCCAAAGTGCAGTTGGTGAGTCACATTCCAGACTGTAAATATTGTCTTGTCAGCATTTTTTGCATGTCAAGCTGTTCATGAAAACATTAAAAGCTTTCAATGAAGATACTTCAATACATATACTTTAAATTTGTTTAAATCCTTAAGTTTCATTCACTTTTGTTTATTTATTCTTGTGTTTGTCCTTAATCTAGGTGCCCCACAAAGAGAGGTATACTTCATGGGTCTCATAAACATTCTGAGCCAGTATGATACCAAGAAGAAAGCAGCCCATGCAGCAAAAACAGTCAAGCATGGAGTAAGTGACAATTTATGAATAAACAACTGAGGTTTTATTCTGTAACTATTTAAATGTTACATAATTACATTTTTACACTTTTATTGTAAAAAGACTAAACTGCAATTCTTAATTATTAAAGGTATTACATGGTTGTGTTTTGCATTTTTAATTGAGCTTTTTTCAATTTAAAGGCTGGAGCTGAAATCTCTGCAATTCATCCTGAACAGTATGCCAAGCGGTTTCGAGAATTCATTGCAAACATATTTGCCTGATTGAGAACATTTTACATATATTGTTCCAAAATCTAATTCACAAAAAAAAAAAAAAATCATCGATTTGGAGATGGTGCTTTGTACGATTTCCTGATTATTAAATTTTTTGAAAAGCATTATTTAATTATTAAGATGTTTAGCATATAGAATTAAAATTATCATGCATTTTCTTTTAAAACTCTGATTTGCAATAAAAATGTAATAATTCAAATATAAAATGTGTACTGTAACATTACGGTAAACATTAAAAAAAAAATTTAATGGGACATTTTCTGCAGTCTTCAGGTTTTTCAAATAGTGATTATATTAATTATTTGTAACAAAAATAAATAAGTTTATGTTTGTCATTTAACCCTTTTTAACTTTTTGAAGTACTGTTCTGTAGTCTTGACATCCAGTAAATGTTTTTTTCTCTGTAGTTCCAAACTTCCACAATCTGCCCGTAATACTGCACATTTTTCCTGTGCCTGGTTTCCTTTTTCATTAATAATTCTAGCTTTAAGTGCTCTTTCTTTCTTGAAGCATATTTAAAAAAAGAAAAAAGAAAGAAAATTTTAATTTCATTCCATTCTTTAAAACAGAAATTATTGGTATTTATGGTAAAAGAAGGCTGTGATAGTCTGCATTGTTTATCCATTTGATCTTTCATTCAAAAATTTCTAAAACAAAAAAAGAAAAGTGAAATTTGGAGAAAATCACATTAAGAAATAAATGGCCACAATTCTTGGTACCCCTAGAATTTTATTTTGATGAAAATATCTCAGAAGTAATAACTAAGAAAGAAAAAATTTAGAAAAGAACTACTTAGAAAAGTATGCCTGAGAGAGGATGTGGGTCTATTTTGTCTGAAAACAAGACAAGGATAGTTTGTGTGGCCAAAGAATTTACAATGATCACTGCAGCTGGAGAACAACAGAAAAAGTTCTTTATAATCTAAAAGAATTTAATTGTATTTGATCAGATTTGATCTTCTGCCCTAAAAGAAAAAAAAGAGACATTAGCATTTTTATGTCTTGGTGTTTAGCAGGAGCAAAGAGACTTTACTAACACCAGGTGGTGCTATAAAATGTGAATTTAGTTTGCTGATTTAAAGTTTTCCCATTTCTCCCTTAACAAATTTTTGTCTGTTTTTCTGATTTTCACAAAAACTGCCATAGAGACTCTCCAGAAGGAAAATGAAAGAAAGAAATTTGTCAAATCATACCACAAAAATAATAATAATAAACCAGGAATGTTCAATCCTGCTTCAGAAGGGCCACTGTTCTGTAATTAGCCCCAACCCTTTAAACACACCTAAACCAGTTAAGCGAGGTCTTCAAAAAAACTTTCAGGCAGATGTGTTGGCACAGGTTGGAGCCAAACACAGGACTTTGACCCTCTTGACTGACCAATCTACTTTTTACTGCACTTTTTTATGTGCTTTTGCTAAGCTGGCATATTTAAAAACGTTAAAACACAACTACACCTACTGCCATATAGGGTAAAATAATGATAAAATTATTTAACAATTTTAGATAAAATAATCATAAAATTGATTGGAATATCTGGTGGAATTACCTGATCTGAGCAGCCTGACCTAATTTAAGTATGAAAAATCTGGTACATCTCTTCCACTTGACAGATCTACTTGTTTTCTTTTTATTCATTGAAAAATATGACCCTCTAAAACTAGTGTTTTCTATTCTGTTTCTATTTTATTTTACAGATTTCTTTCTTATGACTTTGCAATGTTCTATTTATTTATTATTTTTGTACTCTATTTTTTTTTTTACAATACACTGCATTGCAAAAAACAGTAAAGTCTTATAAAATGGAGTAATTCATTTTTATATCCTACATCTCTTACTCGGGATATTGAATGCTTTATTTATTTATTTATCTTTACTCGAGTCTAGACTTTCAAAATAGGCCTACTTTACCAAATCACAAGTAACCTAAATAATAAAAATAATATAAACGTTAAAATCATAAGTACACACATCAGCAATTCATTAATGATTACATTTACTGAAGAACGTTTGCTAACTTTACTGCAGATTCAGGAGTATGTAAAGAGTAATAAACGATCTGGACTGAACTTCAGTTTCCAGGTTCACTGATTATCACATGAATAATTCATGAGGCGATTGTTCACAGTTGGCGCGTCCCCGCTGCTGAGCAACAAGATGGCGGCCGCCGCCGGATCAGGTAAATTTATGAAAAACTGCCTTTGTATTAGATCGTTTCTTTCTTTCTTATTCAAAACGAGTGATATGAAATGTTAAAACGCAGAAGAAATATACTTTAATTGAAGTATTCACTCGTGTTTAGGCTCTCAGTATTCATGTGGGTGTGTTTGCACAGCATTAGCCTGTCAAATCAGTGACATTTATCGCGTTTAATGGCGATGATACTTATGTTTGAGTCTGTCTTAAAGAGTTTAAGATCCATATACATCGGTCCTAATGTTTATGGATTAAATTGCAGCGGGGTTTTAACATAAAATGACTATTCAGTTGGTTAGCCATGTAGCTTATTCAACTGCAGCGTCATGATAGAGAAACAACACAATACACTGGCCGTGTCTCAAAACGTTGTCGCTGCCTAGCTAGACTGTAGTTTTGTGGACCACTGGCGCGTTCTGTGTCAGTTGAGCTTAGCTAAAGTTTAAACATGCTTTCTTTTTTGGCAGTTCGTTAGGTTTAAGATTTTGTTTGCCAAAGTGCCGTTTAGGCAGGCAGCTCGCTAATTTAAGACACGACCATTGACTTTAGTGATGTTAAAACCCTAACATTTCATAATGTCCTTTATTTCTACACAATAACTAACATTAATGTCAGTTTCTTTGCGGAAAACATTAATGTTTTCCTCTTGTTGAAAATGTAAAGTATATTAAGTCTTACTATTTTATCACTTAGGCTACTCCTTTCCATTCCTTTACTCAGTGGTTTGTAGCACATAATATACATCTTTAATACATACTTAAAAATAATACACTAAAGCCCACTTCTGGTGAAATGTGTATGTGTGTATATATATGTGTGTACATATACATACATACATACATACACACACACACACACACACATAT
>JAUMHP010000060.1:1678264-1688433 GCA_032361065.1 Enteromius trimaculatus
CGGCCCCCCCCCACCCCCCCCGCATGAATTCCAAGTTCATATCTGATGCAATTAAAGATTTATATCTCAGGATTCTGACTCAGAGTTGTGAAAAAGAAGTCTGAGATAGAAAGGCTTAATGACCTTTTTTCATCCCTTGGCAGAAGTTTCAATAGTTCTTTTAACCATCGTGGTTTCCAGAAAAATATAAGGCAGCAGCTGTTTTCAACACTGATAATTCTAAATGTTTCTTGAACATCTAATAAGCATGACCAAATTTGAGAACAGCTCATGTGTACATCCAAGCAATTGCTTGTGCCACTAGAGTGTCTGATTTTTTTTTCCTAACCACTTCACCAGGAATAGCTGCGCTACCAGCCTCCACAGCTCTAGGGCCCCTGACGGGTTCCCCCATTCTCATGGCCCCCAGCAGCCTAAACACTCCAGTGCCTGCAGCCACAGGGGTCGCTCAGTGACGTCACCGTACCCATCAGTCCTATTACACCAAACCTGCTGAGGATATCTAGGACTGTTGTTAGATAGAGCTCCTCGGCTCCACCACCCCTCAGTTTACCTCGCAGTGCAGCATGTGTTTATCTGAAACTGCATGCACTTCATGAGATGTTCACCTTCATGCATTTACCTCAGGCAGAAGTGCGCTGGATGTGTCTGAGAGCTTATTCACAGAAAGAGAATAATCCCGTGTGAAATTACATACATTGTCCTGCCATTAAACAGCTTAGCTTCACTTGAAAAACAGATGGACTGTTCTTGGAGCAAGTGAAGCACACAGTAGGACAGTATTTCTGTCAGCAGTCATTGAGCATATCCTCTCTCAAGTGTGAAATGATACTGCCGTAGTTTGGAGTGTGTATTGGTGCTGTTTACTGTAGCTCACTTCAGGTCACACCAATCGCCTTGACTCAACACACAGCAGTGTCTTTAGCTCTTCTCACTGTGGACGTCCTGTATAAATGGCAATGCTGTGGCATATTTTCTTTATTTATTTTTATTTTTATAAATACAGCAGTCCATAACTTCTGTATACCCATAATCAGTAATAAAAAGTCATTGCTTATCCAGTTTTTGTTTTCAGTTCATTTGACTGAACCAAAATGAACAGTATGGAAATATACCAACGGTTTTATTAGACAAACAATTGTGATTGGTTGTAAATACAGAAATATATTTTAAGATTAAAATATCATACCTGAACTGAAGTAGGCAATCATATAGCTCAGTTCAGTTCTCAAGGAATGCATGAACTGATCAAATATATATCCTGAATGCAAAGAAACTGCCAACATATCGTGGTTATATTGACTATTTCAGAAATCAATCAAAGCAATGATAGTGTTTATAAATATGTTGTAATTAATAAGAAAGGGTTTTTATTTATATTTGTTCTGTGTGCAATTCCACGGATCATCACACATCATTTAAACAATGTTTTAATCATTTAAATTATTCATTTTTATAGTTTTTCTCAGTCGTTTTGGTGCATTTCTCACAGCAGTACTTACATTTGCACAACAGTTAATGCATTTCTCAAAAAAGTTAGTCATGTGTGCACATCATAGTAGCAGTTTCTCATTCTGTCCAACAAATTGCAAATGCTTTTGGCCATGCATTAATTGCTTTTATACAACTCTCTGCTGTTTTATAACATTATTATTTGCTTACGTCATGTCAGTCAAAATTAACTAAACTTGTGACTGCTGAATAGTCATTCCATATAAAACTAATAGTCCTCATTTCATTGCTTGAGTCATTACATACAAAAATGTTGAACTAGTTGTCAAAATCTGTCAGGTAAATTTGTAAAAACTGTTTAAATCTTCTAAATGTCTTCTAAATTGAAGAATTTAAATTAGAATTGCAAAGAGCAAATGCAGTAAAAATGTGAAACATACATATTCAGTGTCTTGTACTCCGATACCTCACTACATGGTGAGTGTGATTTCACCAAGTACAAGATATTCCTGGATCAACATAATTTTTTTTTGGGTAGGGGTAGGTTTTAGGTTTTAGATATGTTTATATTTTTGGACAGTAATGTTGATCTAGGATCATGCCCTACTTGGCAAAATCATGGCGACCCTCACTACATACAGTAATGTCTAACTCTACTGTAGTTTTCAAATGGCTGTGCAAATAGTATATAGTGCTGTCTTGAGCATTTTCAGGAAGTGTCACCAAAATCTGACTTTTTTTGCATTGGAAAACATTTACAGAGTAAACTGTCATAATGAAAACATGACAAAGCCATTTGACTATCTTGTTCATAAACAATGGTGTCAGGACTTTTCATTTTGATGACACTGACACTATCATTGACATGAATACTTGCTTTTGAGCAATGAACTATCCATTTTGAGCAAGTGACACGCTTTTGCAGGTTATCAACTAGGTTTTGCAGTTCGCACTAATAGTTTTGAGAAATGCATTAACTGTTGTGCAAATTTAAATACTGTTGTGAGAAATGCACCAAAGCGACAAAGAAAAAATGCTATGTGCTCTGACAGACATTTTATCACCCACTGCATAAACCACAAAATAAGAGTCAAGTAGGTGTAATGTATATTTATTTCAAAATTAGAATTACAAATGTATTTAATGATTTAATAAAGATTTAACACTAGCAAATATCACATACTTCTGAAACAACCATGTGAATCATAGTCAATAGCTACAAAAGAGAAAACAAAAATAGATAGTCATGATCATTAAAACATTGAATAATATTATCCAGTGAACAGAATGATCCGTATTGATGGTCAGCAGAGGGATTTCATAACATTCTGCTTCATGTCATGTTGTTGTGCTTGTCAAATTAACTCTCTGATACCCTGGGGAGAAATGTCTTCTTTGGAAAATACTGCAGAATTCCTCTCTGTTAATTAATCTAAAAGAAAGAGCAGATTTTGAGTAATGCATTGACTACAGTAGATGTTGTCAGTTACTGCTGCATAAGTCCAGTTTATTCTGAACAAATCGCTTTACTTCTAAGGAAAAATGCTTTTCTGGAAACAACATAGAATACAGTATGTTCTCGTACCGTGTCTGAGAGAGTTCTCTGTTGATTTTATAAAGAGATTTTCCTTTAGTTTCTGGTAGTACAAGGTAGATGAACACAACTGCTGCCATTCCGGTAACTCCATACACAAAGAAAATTCCAGACAGACCTATCACATCTGAGAAAATGAAAAATTTCTTTGAAATATGATGAAAATTACTTTCAAATATATTTCATATAATGACGACTGACTGTGTGTGTGGCTGTGGTGGTTGTGCATACCTGTTATACTCAAGAAAGAAAAGGTAACTATGAGGTTGGCCCCCACATTGAAGCAGTTGATAAATGAATAGGCTCTTCCCCTGACTTCCTTTGGAAATATCTCACTTAGCACGAGCCACGTCACTGTGAATCAAATATGCAATTAGGACTAGCTGCTGTGTAGCATCAAATACTGGTAGATTTCTGTACATCACTGTTTAACTGTATACACAAACTGATGCTTTGGTGCTGCCAGTGACGCTACATTTTTAACGTAGTGTAAATAAATGGTACTACTCCAAGAAAACTTACTTGGTCCAAAGCTGACTGAGAAGGCACTCACAACTGTCATCATGCAGATAAAAATAATCCACTTATACATGTCGTCTGAGTGTAAGGAAATATTTGAATCTCCATAAGCATGTGTTTCACGTCCAGCAGATGGAGTACTTTGATTGACCAAGGTTATGCCCATGTTTTCTTGATTTTCAGCTGATGAGGTCAAATTTGAATGTGGTTCCAATGAAGTGCATTGTTTTGTAGTATCAATCACAGACTGTCTACACAAGACACCAGTAAGTATCAATCCTATAGCCAGTACTGCACATCCCCCAATCAGAAGAGATCTTCGACCAACCTTGTCTGAACATACCATAGCCAACAGAGTAGCAACGACTTTGACTATACCCAGACCCACCGATGCAAGAACTGCAGATGCATTACTCTGAAATCCCACAGAGAAAAGGATGGTGGAAGCATAAAAGAGGACATTTGGCTGACCTGTGAATTGTTGACTGAGCACCAGCCCAAGACCGATGGCGGTTCTTCTGCACATGTTGTCTTTGGTTTTTAAAAGATCAAAGACACTGTATTTAACTTGTTCTCTTGGGTCCGGATTTGACATTTCCTCTGCTAATCTATCAGATTGTTGGCTATCAACCTCCATTACGAGGCTTTCAGAGGTACCGGTCGTCTGAGGTAAAAACCCAATGGATACCAGCTGTATGAGAGATGGTATAATAGCAAGTCCAAACATGTACCTCCACCCTGCTTGGACACCAGATAAAACATAGTTTACTGCATAGGCCAACAAGATCCCGACTGTAATTCCAACTTCGTACAGGGTAACCATCAACCCTCTGCGTTCGGGAGCAACCATCTCAGAGACAAAGATGCAGCAGCTCATGGAAGAAATGCTCATTGCAAAACCAATGATGGCTCTACCAACCACCAGTGCCAAAAAAGAGATGCTTGTAGTCAGGATAATGGTGCCTCCCAGGATGAGAAGATTACTTAGTAAAATTGATGTCCTCCTGCCATGACGATCAATCAGCCAGCCACCAATCACAGAGGCTGACAATGATCCGATCAGAAGAGCGCTAACCACGGATTCCTGCTGGACACAACCCAGATAGAATTGAGCTTGAAGCTGCGGCAGAGCGCCAGATATTATTCCAAGCTCATAGCCGAACACTAGGCCACCAAGAGTGGATGCAATGATAGTAAGCGCCAGGACAGAGCAACCTAGAAAAGAGAAAGTAGTACATAAATAACAAAGAAAAAACTTTGCAGCTGGGATGGCCAGCTCATAATGCTCTTAAAACAATTAAGGTTCCCTATTAGCATCCATGAATTCAATAAGAATCTTTAACATCCATGAAACCTTCCACTTTACAAAAGGTTTAGATGATTGAAATATTATTCACACTAAAAAAAATATTTTAAGAACTAAACTACCATCCAATAAATGTGTTAAAAATGCAAGTAGAACATCTCCTCGGGCATCAGGAAATGCTGCCACCATGGGTAGCATATTTTTTATTTATTTTGACTAAACCACAACCCTAAATTGGCTAACTAAAAATTTCTAGTGAGTATTGTTGTTTTGATTACAGAGACCGTCTATACATTGTACAGGTAAAAGATTTTCTCACATAGCCATAACTTGACAGACTGACGTCCATGCTGATACTAAGTCAGAATTAGTCTTTTTTTTTTTTTTTATGGGTAGCTGGACAAATAAATATTGGGCCAAAAATCTTATGCCAAAAAGTCATTAGAATTAAGTTAAATCATTTTAGAAGGCCAATCTTAAATTACAAAATAATAATATTAATAATAAATCAGAAAGCATACATAAAGCCGTTAATTATGAACTGCATACTATTATAATAATAGGCTACATGTTCTATCTAGATCTAGTACAACAATATCACCAATTTATTTCTTTAACGGGTTAAAAATCATTCAAAAACAGCTTAACTGATATTAAACATTTGTATTTATATGCTGTAGAGATGATTATCAATTACAATACTTAATACAAATAAGCATCGAACAGGTCTGACACTTACCCATTTTTAACTGAATTTACAGACGCTGGCTCATCAAATACGCAACAAGTCTGTCTCGTCCGGGAATATATCTATTTACAAAACAAAAACATAAACATAGTAAATGAGAACATCGAGTTTTAAAGGACAATCTGTTCTTTAGTTGTCTAGTCGTCCTAATCACCGCTTCATTCAGAACGCTGTCACCATGACAACTCTCGCTTTGGCGCTATTGATTTCATTAGAACAGATCACTTGAGTGCGCTTCTAATTAGCTATAAATAATCTGCAGGTGATGTTTCTAAACAGCAGTCCTGTCCTTACAGACCTTCGAAATTGGAAGCCTGTGGGATTTATGTTTTGCTCCCTGTAAAGTTTTTTGAAGCCGTTAAAGGGAGCTATACAGTGGAATAGCGTCTGCAAGCAACCCGTTACTTTTAAAACAAGTAATGAAAAAAGAAGAGACTGGCAACATTACGACCATGTAAATAGTACTTAGACAACTAAAAGTCGCTAACGTTACCCCGCTATCCCGCCTTCTCACCTCTGGCCGATTAACATCTCCCAGACGGGATGTTTTATCCTGATAGAAAAGTGACTGAATCAAAACGTACATTGTTTGGGATTAAACGCGGCCCACATAGTCACTGTAAAAGGGAATCGCTTCTGTGACGCAAAATAGCTTTCATCTGCCTTCTGTCTGGCAAAGTTTCCTGGAGCCTTCTTTCAGTGCTGAAGTGTTCATCCAAGGAAGTCGCGGCTACGTGGCAGGAGGCTGTACTCCTCCTTAAACTGAGCGAGCCTTGGTAAATAAAGAAGTTTTGAAACAATAAATCTTATCACCACTGCATGTCGTATTAATAATAATAAATGATAGACGACATCACCTAATTTGGAATGGATTTACTGGTTATGTCAATAGACATGTATTAGTTTTAATGGAAACTATAATGCATGTGGTTGGTCACCTTCTTTTGGTGGCTGCTAAAGCTAATAATGGAATAAGCACACTACAGAAAAAAAAAGGTTTAAAGTAAAATGGTTAAAAGTTGATGGTTTGTAATGGGTGATAAATTACAGTGTTAATGTCAACTATCTTTTATTAAAGATATTATTACAAATTCAGAACGGTAGGGGGCAGTATGCGCTTGTGTATCTAATAACAGAAGAAGCTTAGAGCATTTTTTTCCCGGAAGCAGAGAGCGCATGGCCATATGTCATAGGGTCAGGTTGGAACATGGCCCACTCAGACTCAGTAAAATCGAGTGTCCCGTCGTTTTTACAGGAGGCACAGTTAATTAAACAGGGCGCAGAAGCCCGTGTCTATCGAAGCACGTTTTTGGGTCGGTCTGTGATTATTAAAGAGAGATTCCCAAAATTATATCGCCACCCTGAAGTCGACGAGAAACTGACTCGCCGCAGAACCACACAGGAGGTGCGATCCATACTGCGATGCAGGAGAGCAGGTCAGTGCACAACACCAAAAAAGAAAATAATCAACAAACTCATCAAGCATAATCAAAACCTCCATACAACGCATTCAGTTAAAAATATACTTAAACTAAAAACTAAGTAAAAAAAAAAGTCGTTTGCTTCATTTGAAAAATTCTTTCTTTAGTAGATTCCCTAATATTTGTTGGCAAAGTATTCCATAATTTTGGAACATAATTTATGAGGGCTGCGTCACCTTTTTTTTCCTTCTGGATACCTCCAATAAACTTGTATTAGATGATCTTTATGTTCTTGATGGAGTAAAATTAATAAGAGTACTGGTAATTAAGTTGTTTTGCCATTACAGGCTTTATACTTTATAAACATTAATATAGATTAATATAATCTATAAAAAAATTATAGAAAGCAAGTGTACTGTAGCTAAAACTGGTGTTAGGCCTATATCTTCTCTTGTTTTATTTGTAGTTAGTAGCTGTGCTGGCAAATTTTGATTAAGCTTAAGTCTATTAATTTATCTTTTTGGATTTGTGAAATTACTATTATGAATATTTTTATGAATATTTTTAAAAACGTATTTGCCTATTAAAGGGTCCTGTGGGCTGACAAATTACCTTTTTTTTCTGTTGCAATGCATATGAGTGCAAACATAAACGTTAAGGTCATTAATCTGCTAAATTAACAAATGTAAATGTTATTTACATAACCCTGTATGATCAACAACTTTGTTTCTGTTGTCCCAGGTATAAATGCACCCGTTGTTTATTTTGTTGACTACACCACTCATTCCATTTTCTTGGAGGATATTATTCACTCAGTGTCAATAAGAGATCACATTGTGTCAGCTCAAGCATCAGAACAAAACCCACAGCATCTCCAGACTCTAGCAGACAAGATTGGAGAAATCCTGGCTCAGATGCATGATGAAGATGTCATCCATGGTGATCTCACCACCTCCAACATGCTTCTGGTTAGTGGAGCTGAAGACCAGAACATTAAGCTGGTTCTAATTGACTTTGGGTTGAGTTATATTTCTGCTCTGCCAGAAGATAAAGGAGTTGACCTTTACGTGTTGGAGAAAGCTTTTCTCAGCACTCATCCCAAAACAGAGACTTTGTTTGAAAGACTTCTGAAAAGTTATTCCGCTTCGTCCAAAAAGTCCTCTGCGGTCATCAAGAAACTGGAGGAAGTTCGATTGAGAGGACGGAAGAGGTCTATGGTTGGATAAAGCGCATTACAGCATGTATTCTCGCATTGAATTGGTTTCACACAAGCTTTCTTTCTGCAAGGTTAGAGCTGTAGTTTGATGGAAATGTAGTCATCTTTACTGTACATGTGTCAGGTTTTTTTTTTTTTGACACACTGAGCATAATGTAATGAATAGTTTGTTTTCAGATTCTCCAATGTAATGTGGCTGCATAATAGACAAATGTAGAACTCCGTCTGAAGACTGGTTCACTGATAACTGCTGATGTCTGGCCCACCTGATCAATTTTTAATAAATGTTGGTCAAAGACCAGCTTTTTTTGTTGTTGTTCTGTACAGTTTTATCTACAGCTTAAAGATTAAAGTGCAATAATAATTGCCCCAAAAATGGCAGTTGAGTTTTTTTAAGCCCTGCTAAAAATGCATGCTAAACGTGTAATTCATCATATTCAGTGTGCTGAATAACCAATAAAAACTGCATTCAAGTTTTGCTTTTGTAATGTGCATTTATATCATTCATGACTGATGGTCAAGTCAAATATTATTTACATAATAGTAGATCTTAATAACAGATTGTATAAAGAACATTGAAAAGAGATGGAGAAAAAGCATTTGGTGAGAAGGATGAGTTCACTGCAGAGCTGCTGTGATTATATAAAATCACTTACAAAAACAATTCTAACAGTGTTCATGATCACTTGTTTTTAATTTAGTTTAGAAGTAATGTTTTTTTCTTTTTTGTCACTGTACTCCTTGATTTTATGATAAAAAAATATATTAAAAAATATATTTTTTATACACAACAAAAGATATTAAAAAAAAGAAAAATAGAAGGATTAGTAAATTTTGCCTAACAGACAAAACACTATTTCAGCATATATCAAAAGTACAAACACATCTTTATTAAAAAAAAAAGGTTTTATCCAAAAGCATGAACCAGAGATGGAAAAAATATAAAATACACTGTCATTCCAACCAACGGCACATGCTGAGGTTATTAGGCAAAATGGTCAGAAAATAAAATCCATAAATAATAATAAATAATAAACAGGAAGAAAAACAGTTTTTTTTATAATAGCATCAAGGCTGTAAAGCATTACTCTTAAAAAAAAGTTTTGTTTTAAGATTTTAATAATGAAATAGAAGAACCTTTATTTTAAAAGGTGTTCAGCAGAAATGCAACTAGGTGAAGTCTCTGTTGGTGAGAATCATAGGAGCTACCAGAGTCCAGATGTATAATGAGAGACAGACCCAGGTGGATGTGATTTTTACCCATACTGCTGTCCACTTGCTCGTCATGGCATTGTAGTCTGCATCAGGACTGGTTTGACAATAAAAAACAATGTTAACATTTTGCCAGCTGTTTTCTATTCAAAATGATCAGTGGCAAATGCACACACCTGTACCAGTTGGTGAGAGTCATCATGATGTACAGGGATGCCAGGAACAGCATGAAGTGAAAGAAAGCGTAGCTGTACTGAACAGTGTCCCGTTCGTTGTCCTCCACAATTGGTGTTGTGACCTCCTCTGCTATCTCAGGACTTACTGCGCAGCTTTCATCCACGACTGTGGTATCTTTAGCTGCTAAGGTTAGTTTATTAACTTGACTGGTATTGGAAGAGCGTATACTGTGAGGAGGGAAAAATAGAAGCTCTTTATGGATTAGAACTTTAGTATGGCCTGTCTAGATGCTTGTATTCAATGTCTTCAAGAATGATTATTACTCTATTAAAACTACCAGTCAAAAGCTAGGACACATTGAAAATTGTTGGTAATTTGGTCCAACTTATCCATTGTGCAACAAATCAATTACAAAAAGATTTTTCATGAGACGGACTTATAGAACCAAAAATTCATTCCAGATACACAATATTACCATTTCTCTCAAACATTGTTCACAAATCAGTCTAAATGTGTGATAGTGA
>JAUMHP010000060.1:1688533-1708856 GCA_032361065.1 Enteromius trimaculatus
AGTTCTCTGTTACCTATGTCGTAGTTTCTCTCCGCCGGGTTGAACTTCTTGGAGAAGTAGGCACACGGCTTCAACTGTGGTGGATTCCCCTGCTGCTGGGACAGGACGGCACCGACCCCGGTGGTTGAGGCATCGACTTCCACAACGAATGGTTTCTGTGGATCTGGTAACGATAGGATAGGAGCTGAGGTGAAGGCTTCTTTGAGTTTCTGGAAGGCACTAGTGGCTTCTGGGTTCCATGGCAGAGACTTGGGTTTGCCCTTTAAAAGATTAGTAAGGGGACTGGCCAAAACACTAAAATTGTTTATAAAGCGCCTGTAAAAGTTTGAGAAACCTAGGAAGCACTGGAGTTCTGTTACATTGTTTGGCTGGGGCCAGGTAAGTATGGCATAAATTTTTGACTGGTCCATACTAATACCTGTAGGGGCTATGTTGTATCCTAAGAACTGGGTCTGGTTCTGATGAAAAGTGCATTTCTCAGCTTTGAGAAAGAATTGATGCTCCCGTAGTTTGGCCAGGACCTGCTTGACGTGTTGTTTGTGCTCTGATAAGGTAGATGAGTAGATTAATATATCATCGATATATACAACCAGAAACCTGTCCAGGAATTCTCTGAATACCTCATGCATGCAGTCCTGAAAGATACTTGGCGCGTTTCCTAGGCCATACGGCATAACCAAGTATTCGTAGTGCCCAGTTGGTGTTACAAACGCCGTTTTCCACTCATCTCCAGCTTTAATTCTGATCAAGTTATAAGCGCTGCGTAAGTCAAGTTTGGTGAACCATTTAGCTCCACGGAGTTTTTCTAGAGCTGCCGGAACCAGAGGAAGTGGATACTTAAAAGGTATGGTTACCTTATTCAGCGCTCTGTAATCGATGCAGGGTCTTAATCCACCGTCCTTTTTGGCCACAAAGAAGAAACTAGATGCAGCAGGGGATGTGGAAGGACGAATGTAGCCGTGTGCCAATGCCTCTTTCATGTACTCCTCCATGGCTCGAGTCTCTGGAACAGACAATGGATAAATCCTACCCTTGGGCACTGGTGCATCCGGGATCAGATCAATCGCGCAGTCCCATGGGCGATGTGGTGGCAAACGGGTGGCTCTCCTGGGGCAGAACACATCAGCGTACTCCTGATAGTCTGAGGGGAACTCAACTGTATGAAAATGCATGGCATCAGTTTTCCCACGCTTTTACGAAAAAACTAAACGTAACGGCATTACCCTATCCTTCACTGCGTCAAACATCAATCAGTCGCTACATAAATTAAACTAACCCTGGAACATAACCTGCTACCGAGCAGATTATCTTCAGAGAGTAAATTCCTATGGTTATATACATACCCAGAAAGTTACCTCCTTTTTTGGAACCAAAAGATTAGGTTATCCACTAACTTATCCTTAAACTTACCCGGGTATGTCACACAACCTGCTTTCTGGAATACCCCCCTGGTGATAAATGAGTATGTTTGTCACATTTTCCACTCTCAGAAATAAAAAGGTACAAAAGCAGTCACTGGGGTGGTACCTTTTCAAAAGGCACACTTTTGTACCTACTGGGTTCAAATATTGTACACTTTATGTAATAATATTTACCTTTTTGGTACAAACATGTCTCTTTTGAAAAAGTACCGCCGCAGTGACAGCTTTTGTACCTTTTATTTCTGAGAGTACAGTTGAAAAACAAGTTCCCTTCCATAGTGTAATTAAAGTGCTTTATTTTCACTCAATAATTTTGTTTATTATTATTATTATTATTTAAAAAATGATTATTTAGTTAAGTTAAAATAAAATAATTACTCAAGTGTACTCAACCTTTTTTTTAGACACCATGAATATGAACTAAAGTGCGCTTTTAGCATACCATCTTTGTATTTTAAAAATGTATTTAGTTACAACTTGTAGCACACTTGCATCTTTCATACATTAGCAGTACACTCAAGTGTGCTACAAGTGGTAACTAAATAAGCTTTTAAACACCTAGATAGTGTTAAAAGTGCATTTTAGTTTAGATTCATGCCGTCTCAAAACAGCAGAGTCGAGTACACTTATATGATCTTAAGTTTGTATTAAGAATTACTAAAGAATAATTTCTTTTCATCAACGTATCATTGAAAGTATTCTCAGTCAGTCACTGTGTCATTCTGCTCACCTTCCTTGTCATTTGGTCCCTGATTAACATGCCAGGGGAGTCATAGGACATAAATCGTTTGAGTAACAAGTAGTTGTTTTTTGTGACAAAGTGGAACAAAACCTCAAAATAAAACCTTAATTGTTTCTCAGTGATAAATTGTATATTGAGATTTTACGACGGAGTTTTAGTGCCACCAAAAAAAAAAAAAAAAATCTAAAACTACGAGATTAAAGTCATAATATTATGAGATTAAAGTGGAAACTACGTGAATAAAGTCGTTATATTACGAGATTAAAGTCAAAAGTACGAGATTAAAGTCGAAATATAATATTTAGTATAGTGCACTTGTAAATGACCCGGATTGAGAGAAGGCCACTAGATATAGGCATATTTGAATATTGAAGCATCCGAGCAGCTGCTTGATATTACTGAGATAACCGCGATGAGATGAGATAACTACGTAATATCAAGAATATGATATTTATTAAAAGACTGCACAGGAACATCGTTTGATCGTAACATCAGCTCACATACTCGCTGAAGCTCTCTTATTTAACCCTTTTTAATACACTAAAGACATTTATGTGGGATTATTAGCAGAACTTCTGATGTTCCTTCACTTTTATATCTTGCTGTACACTTGAAACAAGGAGGAAAAACACATTCATTCGAAAGACAAGCTGTTTTATAACAAAAGAAACAAAGTAGAACATTATTGTGATTGCTGCCCGATACCTTTGACATGTACAAGTATATACAGACGGACCAAAAGACCCAGAAAGTCAAACAACTGGTGTCGCTTTTTTAGCCCAAGTTACTGGTAATCAGTGAATCAATGAAGTAAAGAGAACCTCAAATCATTTGACAGTTTATACCATGGAAATGACACGAATGCTTTTGGCATTACAGTGGGTAGAGGGAAAAACCTTGACATGGTTTTGATTTGTTTAGACTCCATTTCAGTTTTAAATAGCGTGAGATCTTTAAATCTAGTTATCAAGATATTCTTTTTAATATCCTACATATTTATTCAGGAATTGTTCAAAATGACATGTCAATCAGTTTTATGTGAGTTCCAGCACACGTAGGAATAAGGGGAAATGAAGAAGTGTATAAATTAGCAAAACAAGCTTGTTACGTAATACTGTTACGTTTGTATATTTTATGTATAAGTGTGGGTGTGTGTTAAGCTGTGTGTTTTAGGTTTCTATTGGCACTGCTGTCCTTCAGTCTTCATTTCGATGATGACGTTCTGATATGCGTCATCCAATCAACTGCCGAGGACCAGTTTTAAAAACCTGTGACTGTTCGGTGCCCAGGAGCTTTTCTGGCTCACCTGTACCATTTTTTTTTTTTTAGTTACGTTACGCTCTTTGTTGCTCTCTCGTTTGTTTTATTTTACGTTAGAGAGAGGGCTTTGTATATGGCGTTTGATATGTCTTTTGAAGGTTTGATTTAGTGTATTTGATTGTGGTTTCATATGGATCAAATTATGTGGCCATATTCAAATGGCAGGATAAAACCTGTTCTTCTATGGTGTGTAATCTGACCTGACCAGGTCTCTGCATTCAAAAATCTCATTAGCATTTGTTACATCTTTACATATTCTTACACGCTGTCACAGATCAAACCACATATCGAGAACTGACTCTTTCTCTGTACTCCATTTTCCATAAGCCTTTGTCTTTAACTGATTATTTGCACACTTATTCATTTCCTGGTCAGCACACTCGTTTTGTTTAAGTTGACATTTCTTAATGTTTCTCCAGTTTTTTTGTTTTATTCTTTGTGTGATCTTGGACTGTTCGCACACAAAACATTTTCCTAATTGCATCACTGTTGTCACAACATCCTCTAAAGGCGGACGTACACGGTGCAATTTTTTAGGTAGTACGAGCTCGCATGCGTTTTTTTTTTGGTTATCGGAGGAAATCGTAGGTTATCGTCTCTTCTCGTATGGTGTGTGAGAAATTACGAGATGAGCCTAGTGCCTTACGAGCACTTCCCGACCTCACGATAATTGTTAAACATGTCAAAAAACTTTGGGAGCTGTCGGATTGAAAGTGTGACGTATGTGCTGTTAAATGAGCTGATTTGTTGAACAAACTAGAAATAACCAATCAAAAGCTAAAAAAAGAAAACCACATAAGAAGAAAGATGAACATGGCAGTGCCACAGAGAATGTGGACTGTCGAGAAAGAGGACACTCGTTGCAAGAACAGCGAGCGCTGCATGATATATCGAGCAGCATTTAAAATAATATAATAAATAGTAATAATCCATAAAAAAGGAACTGTCAATATTGATTTCATTCTCTGCCCTTCAGCCAAACTCTTTGCCATGCCCTTCATTTTCTTTTCTTTGTTTTTTCACAAGCCATTGCTGCCACAAAGAAAAGGATCTCTTCCTCAGTCCATGTTTTCGGCGCGGAACTTCGTGAATGTGTCTGAAAATCGGCAGGTTTTAAAATGCCGTGTACCACTGTGTCCATAAACAAAGTCACTTGTGACGTGTGCGTAGCCATACGGTCTTCTGACTGTCCGAATTTGCACGTGTACGACCGCCGAAAATGTTCGTTACAAGTTAAAAAAAAACCCAGAAGCATTTGTGTTTACATTACCAGTATATTCATGTACAGGTACATTACATGTTACTTTTACATTCTATAGTTTACCTATGTTTCTTTAAGGTTGTGGTTAACTATCCAAACAAGGATTTAACAGTTCAAGTTTAAGACTTAATTTTGCTACACAAAGTCTAAAGTCCGAGTCTAAGTCCTACTAATGGTTTGAGTGTAATTCTGAATAGAATTTTGAAAGTATGCAGGAGTGTTCTTTTGTGGTTGGAATATCATGATGTACGATTTTGGTATGAAGTAACTGAAGAGAATTCCATTTATACTGGATACCTGGGCCATTGCATTCAAAATCACAATGTATTTGCTTTTGAGTGTGAGGTATGCTGTGAAATATGCAATCCAAGTCAGATAGTACATAATGAGACTGAATGTTATTGATTTGGACTCGTTGTAATTTTTGGGCAGATCTCTTCCCATGTAAGAAAACAATAGACACAGAAAACCTAGAAACCAACCTAAGAACACAACTATGGTTAAGGTTATATTGTTCCCTCTTTCACAAATGAGCATAAGTTGATCTTTATAAGTCCATGAGTCTGCGACGAGTTTGACAGGATTGACAGTTATCCATATCACACAGGAACTTAAATGAATAAAGGATGCAAATGCAACAAAGAACCACTGGCCATTGTGTTTAACCCAAAGACTGTATACTTTTGGGAACTGAGCAGCCATTTTAAAGACACAAACTATTTGAAAGGAACGGACAGTCAAACAGGAAATACAGACAGTGAAGAAAAATGCATATAAAGCGTTTCTCAGGAGGCAACATATAAATGTAGGTTTTCCAAAGAAAAAGAACACACTTATGGTAGACAAAAGCAAACTGGTCAGCATGAGGAAACACATGCTGCCACCAGCAGACTTCACTACTGGCGTATCGTAATAGTAGGCAAAAAGGCAAAACATGGCAATAAGGAGGATAATTAGGCATGCGGCAGAAACCATGACAATGATGGAGGGGATTTCCGTGAACTGAGGATAGACAAGAGATCGTGTCTTACACATTGCGCTGCCTTCATCATACCATTCATTCTCTGCACATGGAAAACAGTTATAGGGGTCCCCTGAAAAACAGTTAGAAAATATACAGTAAATAACATTTTAAATAGCACCATCATTCTAGTACAATACAGTGGAAGTAAATAGGAATGGAAACTATTTGGTTAACATACTTCAACATTTCTTTAGTGTTACGTAGAAAGAAAAACTTAAATATATATAGGTTTCAATGACATGAAGTGCAGTAAAATAAGGTAGACAAGGTAGGTAAATAATATTTTTTACGGTAGACTATACTTTTAAATGTTAAGTAGTCATTGACTGCCACCTTTGGTACTTACGAGAAAAATCCACATAGCTGTTAGGTGGGCATTTTTTACACGTAAAACAACAACCATGAAAGCCTTCAATTTTCCTTGAATGTCCCACCTTACACTCAACAGAGCAATTTGAGAAAGGAACCTTTAACAAACAGGAATATGTGTTATTTGATGTTTTTTTTAGTAGTTTTTCACATATAGGTAACTGCAATTAGTTCTCTCAAACAATAGGGACTTTCGCAGCGCATAGTTCCAGTTGCTTAGTTCTGGAACAAGCCAGCAGGGTACTTTCCTAGAGAACTAATTTCTTCATTGGACCATTTTACCGGTAGTGTTTGCACAATTTATACAATTTCAAGACGAAAAAGTTGGGCTTAGAGACAATATGCATTTACATCACTGATAGTTCCTACAACTGTTTTAGACCCTACTCTAAAGACCCTACTATGGCAAACTGTGTCTGACCGGTGTCTGAAGCATGTGTAGTCATTGGTAGACAGTGGTTCACGATGTCACAAGCATCACCTATTAAAACAGAATAAAAGGGCACCTGGAACATGTCATCAATATTCAGACAGCCAGAGAAGCATCTCAACAAGGCTATTAGAGAAAGCAGACCCATGGAAACTGAAGTTATGTTAGTAACCTGTAGCAGATCAGAGAGAATCAGACACTTAAGATTTGATCGGAACAAAATCTTTTAAATATAAAAAATATTTTAAATAACTATTGAACGACTTAAAGTTTAATATCCATGTTTAGTATGGTTTTGCTTCAATCGTCTTGCTTGAAATGTTTCTTCCATTTAATTCTTAGTCAAAGGTATCATATTCATGTTATAGAAATCATGTCCAAAATTATATTATTGTCACGATCAGCTGGATGTGCCAGCCCAGTCCTGGATGGCACTCCAGCATCATGCAAACTATGTGCCTGTTTCTCTCTGTTTTCATGCCCGGACTCATTCCTGTGATCTCTTGTCTCCGCCCCCCTTATGTGTTGTCATGGTTGCTCATTCTGTCTCCACCCATTGACCCAGTTTCTAGTGTACTTAAACCCTGGATGTGTTTGTGTCGTCACGGTTCATTGTACGGTCTCCCTGTCGTGTTTTCATTTGTGTAATCATTGTTAATTTGGATTTACTGTTATCGACCTCGCCTGCAGCAATTCCCTAGGGCGTTTCACAAAAGAGCAGTTTCTGACACGGTTGGCAGTCGTCTTTTTAAAGATGCCGTTCCAGCCGTGTCTTTCTGGTTGTGGTCACTATCTGTCAGCCAACGATAGCCACGATCGCTGCCTTCAGTGCCTGGGGATCCAGCACGCTGAGGGCACTTTCGGGGAGGGGTCATGTTCCCATTGCGAGGAGATGCCCCTGGCAGTGCTGCGGTCTCGCCCATCTCCCCTTCCGAGGGAGTGTGAGTGAGTCAACATCTGCTCCCCGTATTGAGTTTGCCGCTCCCGACAGTGCTGACTTAGAAATGTGAGAGCTTCCATGCCAGGTATGTCCTTGTGGGCCTCTCATACCTCTCGCAGCGACTGCACCGTGCAGTTCACAGGTGATTTGTCTTGTCCGCCTCCAGGTGGCCCTCACATTTCATTCTGTGGACCGTTGGATGATCGGATGTTGATCACAGCATCGGGGGATGGGTTTTCATCTGGCGAGGATGAAGATTCAGCCGGACTGCTGCCTTTGGGTGCTGCAGCCCGAGCCAAGTCGGACTCGGAGATGATTGCTCGCTCGGGCAGCCGAGAGCATCGGGCTGGAGGTGTCAAAGCCTCCTAGCACTGAGCGCTCTCGGCTGGATGATTGGTTTCTGGGGTCTGGCCGTGGTTCACAGCCCGGCTGGCCCTGGTTCCTTTCTTCCCCGAGGTGCATGAGGAGGTGAGGAAATCGTGGAAGGCTCCTTTTACAGCCAGAACCGTTTCGTCTCCCTCCTCCATCCTCACTACTCTCGACGGTGGAGCAACCAAGGGATACAAGGGCATTCCCCAGGTTGAGCGCACGGTGGCGGTGCACCTGTGACCACGTAGAGCTGCCACCTGGCTGACTCGTCCTCGCTTCCCGTCCGGCCCCTGTAGAGCCACAGCAGTTCTGACTGCAGGCTGCTTCAGCTCTTCAGGTCCATCAGGCCAAGGCATTAAAAGAGTTAGACAAGGGTAGTGCCAATCCGGGGTTGATGCAGGAACTGTGCTAGGTGACCGACCTCCGACGAAGGTCACAGCGAGGTCCCTCGGGCGGACAATGTCCACACTCGTGACCCAGGGGCGCTACCTATGGCCTAACCTGGCTGAGATGAAGCTCGCTTTCTCGATGACCCGATCACTCAGGCTGGCCTATTCGGCGACACTGTGGAGAACTTTGTGCAGCAGTTCTCCGCAGTGCAGAAGCAGACTGAGGCCATCCAGCACATCCTGCCCCAACGTGACCTCCAGCTACCACCTGTCCACCGCAGGGCCATCCTCGGTCTGCTCGTCGCCGAGGGCACCCCCGTACCACACAGGAGGGTGGCACCGTCCCTGTCTCCAGCGAGCACTAAGCTCTCGAAGAAGACGGCAATGCGGCCCAGAGACTGGCGGCCCGGAGAGGCGAGAGACTTGTTCTTGGGAGATGGTGACCGCACCGCTCCCTCCACCTGAGGAGGGCCGGGTGGAGAATCTTCTATTTTCTTTTTGTTACGTTCTGCCGCAGGCTCTAGGGTTGGCCCACTGGGCCCCAAAAGGTCAAAGATAGAACAAACTCATCCCTCTCCGGGCCCAGGTGCTTGTGGCCTGACGGTGCACAGTCAACGGCTGCCTCACTGTCACCCACAGCACCTCACATTGCTAGCGGCCAGGAAGACACAGTTCAGGGACGCACAGCTTCCCACTGGACTTTCGGCCAGTCCCTCCGGGGACATGGGCAGCGGCACTGTGTCAAGTCAGTACTGGCTTCCCTCTGCTCAACTCAGTTGCCCTGCTCACCGCTGCACACCTTCAGGCAGACTGGTGACTCAGGTGGTTCCATTATCGACAAGGCTGGAGGCGTGTGCTGTGCTTTCCAGCCCATCGAAGTGGCTTCTCTGGACGTTCCGATTCAGCTATGCGATTCAGTTCGCCCGGCGTCCTCCCAGGTTTAGTGCCATGCTCGAGACTGTGGTGGCAGCCCGAGACGCCCCTGTACTGCGCGAGGAGATTGCTGTCCTTCTTGCAAAGGATGCAATAGAGCCGGTCCCTCCAGCCGAGATGAAGTCAGGGTTTTACAGCCCTTACTTCATTGTGCCATAGAAGGGTGGTGGCCTCCGGCCCATCTTGGACCTGCGAGTTCTGAACCGCGCCTTGTACAGGCTGCCGTTCAGAATGTTGACGCAGAAACGCATTATCTAGTGCGTTCAGCTCCAGGATTGGTTTGCAGCAGTCGACCTTAAGGACGCTTACTTTCATGTCTCAGTTCTTCCTCGGCACAGACCGTTTCTATGGTTTGCGTTCAAGGGTTGAGCATGGTAGTACAGGGTCCTCCCCTTATGGCTCTCCCATTCGTGAGAGCAGTTGTGTGATCACAGGGAGCTGGTGCTTCAGCACCTCAGCTGGTTGGGGCTTCAGGTCAACTGGGAAAAGAGCAAACTCTGTCCAGTACAGAGAATCTCTTTTTCATATGAGACCACTACAGCACTGGCTGAACTTCCGGGTCCCGGGATGGGCATAGCGCCGCGGCACACTCAGAGTGGTTATTACCCCGGAGTGTCATCGCACACTTAGTCCCTGGAAAGACCCTGTGTTCTTGCGGGCCGGAGTGCCCCAGGGCCAGGTGTCCCAGCACACTGTTGTCATGGCAGATGCCTCCAGTGTGGGCTGGGGTGCAGTATGCAACGGGCAGGCAGCATCAGGGCTCTGGACAGGGCCCCAGCTGCTTTGGCATTTCAATTGCCTAAAGCTGGTAGCAGTGCACTTGGCCATGCAGCGGTTCTGGCCGCTACTGCAGGACAAGCACGTGTTGGACCGGACGGACAACACTGCAACTGGGGCGTATATCAACCGGCAGGGGGGGTATACGATCACGTCGTATTTGCCAGCTCGCTCGCCATCTCCTCCTATGGAGCCAGTACCGTTTTTTTGGACGACAAGGAACAGGTACTGCAGGTTGCACCATACTGGCCCACCCGGACCTGGTTTTCGGAACTTATGCTCCTCGTGACAGCTCCTCCCTGGCGCATACCTCTGAGGCAGTATCTCCTCTCTCAGGGTTAAACCCTCCTAGATCGCCCCAGATACCCTCCTGGGACCTCTCTGTTGGGCCTTCAGATGGGTCCCTTTGAGTTGCTGGATTCAGGCGAGCTTAAATACCTGTCTCTTAAGACAGCGCTCACTTCCATCAAGAGGGTCGGGGACCTCCAAGCATTTTCGGTAAGCGAAGAGTCCCTTGTATTCGGGCAGGCCTACTTTCAGGTGAGCCTGAGACCCCAGACTGGATACATGCCAAAGGTTCCCACCACGCCCTTCAGGGACCAGGTGGTGAACCTACAAGCACTGCCCTCGGAGGAGGCGGATCCAACCTTGACGTTGCTGTGTCCCGTCAGAGATTGCGCTTGTACGTGGACCACACCCAGAGCTTCAGAGGCTCTGAGCAGCTCTTTGTCTGTTATGGAGGTCAGCAAAAAAGGGAAGGCTGTCTCCAAGAAAAGTTTGGACCACTGGATAGTGGATGCCATTGTCTTGGTGTACCAGGCCCAAGACGAGCCATGTCCCCTGGGCGTGAGAGCTCACTCCATTAGGGGTGTAGCCTCCTCCCATGCGTTGCCACACGGGGCCTTGCTGGCAGATATTTGTCGAGCTGCTGGCTGGGCGACACCAAATACTTTCACACAGTATTACAACCTCCGGGTTGTACTGTTCTCTTCTTTTCTGTGGCTCAGCATGCAAATTCCACTAGCCAATTTTCATTGGTGTTTTCTCTTATCTTATCAGAGCGTATCAGGACTCCCAAGTAATGACCCCAGTCTGTCGTCACAACATAACGTTTCCGTTCCCTCCATTTACAGTACCTAAATGAAATTAAAACATGATTTAACATACCCCGGGAAGTGGCATGTCTGGTCACCTTAGCCTTGAGTAAAGGCACTGAAATAAGGCCATAAAAACATACAGAAGAACTGGATAAACATTTTTGAGAAATGGATGTGGTAGACTAGTTTTTAGTATAAAATAATGTGCATATCATCCTGTTCATCCATTAATTAACAGAGTAATTGTAACACTTTATTTTGATAGCCCATTTTAGACATTTAACTAACAGTACGTTTACAACTACTGTACATGTCAACTAGCAGTATTCGAGCATTAAAAGGCTTTCTGCTTAATACAGTATCATCCAGCACTTTATTTTGAAGGGTCCACAACATACTGTATACTTGAGAAGTTTCTCATAGTACTGTATGTTGTATGTCAACTTGTTCTACTAATCCTAAACCTACCCTAACAGTGTACTCAGACATGTAGTTGGCAGACATGTAGTTGCAAATTAATAAAAAAATTAGTTGACATGTAATTACAAAATCACTTAAAGACTTTGAAATTCATCATTAGTTTAATCTGAATGTTATGATGCTATGTGAATACCTTTTGTATGCAAATAAAATAAAAATAATAACACGTTACTCAATAACTTGTCAGATCGATGTGAACATAATTGGTGTGTTGTGGCAAGCTTTATGCACACTTTGAGTGCTTATTAGGCTATGTAGGCAGTTAAAGGCTCATATTTATGTATATTTAAATGGTTTATTAAAAAAAAAAAAAAAAAGGTTTCTAGTCGACCAGACAAATCTTTTGTTTATATGTGCTCGAGACACCTGTCATAGTGATATCATTCACTACAACATCAACTTGACACAGTGTTGAAGTTAAAATTTAAAAGGGAAATGAACACAATGTAATTTCCATAAACTATGTTACAAAATACAAATTAAAATTACCTCACACACACGCACAAAATTCTTAGATCTTGCATTCATTACTGTCATCAGACAACTAAAATAAGGCCATACAGACCTTACTGAAATGAAACCAAAGTGATATCTGCTGCATTGGTTAGTAACTAGTTAGTAAGTAGATAAAACTTAAGATGTAAGGAAATTTGTATTTAAACAATATTCAAATTTTTCATAGCCTAAATAAACATTTGTTGGAAGTGTGATTTTTAATCTCTTCAACAGCAAACCTTACTCACTCATCACGACAATAAATTGTTTTGCTAAAGTGAGAAGTTTGTCAATAGATCTTCATTTGAAGAAACATAAAATTGATTGAGAAAACATGTAAAGCTAAACAAACAAACAAAAAAAAGACTTACAGAACCATTGTTATGCCAGCGAATGAGAGAGCTGTTGATGGTAAAAGCAATTTCGTTATGTTTCTCATATGTGCCCACCATCTCATACTGTGGAGGATTCACATCAGTGCGCCAGAGCACAACTGCATAACTGATTGTTGGATCATAATTAGTATCGTACTTCACATGACGGCCAATGAGTGGAAAATCCAATTTCTTTATCTCTCCTAGAAGCTGTTGTAAGGTGTGTTCAAATAAAAAGGCGAATAATTATAATAACATTGCTATAACTTTAATAAAAATAATACAACTTTTGTTTTAATCATTTATTTAAAAATAATAATAATAATAAATAAAATTATGTAATAAAACAATATAATTTTTTTTTTTTAATTAAACATTGTTACTTGTATTTGAAATAACTTACCATATATGGCTTGGTCACTGTATTTTTTTGGCATTCATTCATTTCGCACTGCAGAACTTTGTGTAATGCATGAGCTATGGTATACACTGCGACATAGACCGCAAAGGAGAGTGTGGGATTTTCATTAATAATCTCTTCTGCAGTCAGCAATGAGCAGTAATCACAAACTTGATTACATGTCTTACTGTACCCCTGGACTTCACTCTTAGCTCTATCATTATGGCCTGCATCAGATGTTCCTCTGTCTTTATAGACAAATTCATTAAATCCAGGTAATGACAAGAGTCTCTCTGTAATGCCAATGACTGTGCCAATTTTCCTGATTCCTGGTTTCCTTGGAAGCTGTTGATCCATAGACCATGCTTGACTTGCAATCCATACTTTGTCTTGGATGTTGTTTGCTATGGCTGCTTCTAGAATTTTGGTTGCATATTGTGGCAAAGCAAAAACTACAATAACGTTGATGTTGAGCTTGTCAATCTTTTTAAGCGTTAGACTGTAGTTTGCATGTAGACTAAGACCCTCTTGATAGGCCAAACAAATGCCAGTATTGCTTATATACTTGTTAAACAGCTTTAGTCCATCTGAACTGTAATCATCTTGACTACCAATAAAGGCAACCCAGTTCCATCCAAACCACTGTATGATGTGAATAATCATCTCTACCAGGTCTTTGTTACTAGGAGTTGTTCTAACAAAAGAAGGATAATGAAGTTTATTGCTTAATGCATAGCTTGAAGCTCCATAATTCACCTTTGAGAAAGAAGAAAACAATCATATATATGTTATATGTTATATATATATATATATATATATATATATATATATATACACACACCAATACATATATGTGTGCTTAAAAAAAAACGTAAAGAAAAAAGAAAACGAAATTACCAATGGTATAAGGTCCATTGTTATCAGTGGTGCAATAGTCATAGTTCTTGTGCTTCCATATGGCCCTGTTAAAGCAATCACTTTAGGCTGATAGTTGTTGAGGTTTTCTTTAGGTTTTATTGATCCATTCATTGAAATAAAAGTTAAGACTGAATTGAAATTCTTTGTATTAGAACAATGATCAAAAATTTCATAACCCAAAGACACATTAGGTAGAAGAGTTGTTGAATTATTAATCTCTTCAACAGCAAACCTCATTACTTGCAACATCTGATAGCCAGATTTCGAGGAACTGTGCCTTGAAAACATCAGTGAGGAAGTTAACAGAATGTAACTGAATATTTAGTTTAGTAATGAGGACACTAATAACATGTTGCTTTAATTTAAAACACAGTGCATTGATAACCCTATACTGGTAAAGGTCCTTACCTACCTGAAACATTTGGTGGTCTCTGCTGAATACAGGGCCGTTTCATTTTCAGTTTCATGTAAAGCAAAAAGGCCACCCAATAAGTAATCTCCCTTCAAGCTGAAATCTGCTATTGACCAAGAAGTTTTGAAAAATAAACAATTAGTAAAGCCCACAAGTAAAATGTAACTGCTACTGAGAACCATGATTACAGATGGGTCATTTGGCCCCGACGCAGGGAATATGTACTGGCTAGCCGTTTGACAGCAGTCAGGCTCATATTTTAAACTTAATTTTCTTAAAACACATTTCAATTTGCTTAAACCACCACATTCACTGATACAAATACCAATTTCCATATCAAACTCGCAAAGCATGCCAATCATTTTCTAAACAGGGCATTACACCACAAGCAACTTTTCATATAATTTTTAAATTCTTTTTAAATTTACAAATCAAACATAATGCCCTAACTCAAGGCTAAACACTAGAGCTGAAATAGGACTTCAAATGGCCTATAGGGAAACAACAACACTATCACTGTTTGCATAAACTTTACATTTTAAGTGCGTCTGTATGTGTTTAAGAAAACCCATACATTTAAATGTTTTACATATCTGATATGAATTTGTCACCCCACAAGCGTCACATCAAACTACCACGTCTAAAAAAATTAATTCAGTACTGTGCAGCACCTATGCTCTTTTATTTTGACATAACAAACCTGAGGCTGAATTTGTTTACTTAAAGCTCTAGTGCAAAACCAAAAGTCCATAACCTGGGTTTAATTCGGGTTATAGCAATAGCAAAAATACATTGTATAGGTCAAAATTATCTTTTTATATATATATTTTTATTTTGGCCAAAAAACATTACGATACTAAGTAAAGATCGTTGTAACGGAGTATCAGGAGACGGTAGATCCATTTGCAACTCTGTATTAGGACAATCAAAGTCAAACAGGCTGGCATCATCAGGGGCAGACATGGTTATAACAGAGCAGACAAACACAGTACCGTAAATCAGGCGAGAGGTCGGGGTATCAGGCTACAATCACAAACAAAGTCCAGGCAATGGGTCGAGGCAACAGGCAAGAGTTCACAGATCAAGTCCAGGCACAGGTCAGGGTATCAAGCAAGGTTCCAGGTCGAGATAAACAATCCAATCGGTAACAGAGAGACAATCCAAGAATAATCCAAAACGCTCAGAAGTAATAACAAGATCAAGACTTTGCACTGAAGCGATCTTCAGTGGTTCCTTAAATAGTGGAGATAATGCCGAACACCTGCGGCGGAAATCCCCATGGGTGTTCGGGCAAAAGCGGAAACTAATATTCCGGCGATGGTTCCCGCTGATGGTGGTCAGACAGCGCCACAGAGGACCGCCTTGTAACAATCATGTTCCATTAAGATATGTTGTACATTCCCCAGTGTAAATATATTAAAACTTAATTTTTGACTAGTAAAACATTGATTTAAATGTAATTTTCTCAGTAAGGTAGACTGAGCACAGTAGAGACACTTTTTGCTTTTTTCATTACTACACAAAAACGTGTCAAGGTTATGAATATAACCCTAGTTCCTTGAAGGAATGAGATGCTGCGTTGACAAAAAGCTATGGGAACGCCCTCAGCGTGATAGCACTGAATTGTGTGTTGAATCAGCCAATGATGAATTGGACGGGTGACGTCACTGGCCAAGAAGCATATAAGCACATTGAATGCTAGTGGGCTTAAACTTCCTTTAAGAAACTAGGCTTAAATTCATTACCTTGAGACGTTCCTTTTCAGGAACTCGAGCTGCGTCAACGAGATGCTATGGGAACGAGATGACAGAAGAGCCCAGAGAGACTCGTAAATTCCAAACCATAAAAGCAGACTGCCATGGAGACCCCTGCTAGCAGGGCCTTCGAGCTGCCACACCGCGTGTTGAGTGCGCTCTGACTCCCAACCTTGGCGGGAGACCAGAGGATTCGTAAAACATGTTAACGGCACTATCCAATGGCTTAAAGTCTGCTTGGTTGCTGGAAACCCCTTCTTGGGTGGACCGAAGCATACAAGCAACAGCTCAGATTTTTGATTTGATCTTGATGTCTGCACACTTCACTCTCCGACTGGCCCAAAATGAACCAGTCGTCGATATAATTCAGTATACGAATGCCCTGGAGTCGCAGTGGAGCCAGCGCTGAATCCAAACACTTTGTAAACATACAAGGTGAGAGTGCAAGGCCAAAGGGAAGTTTTGACTTCTTGTTCCATCACCAGAGCCTGCTCTGAATTCACAACTGTGGGCAGCACGCCCACGAACTGTGGTGGAGATCGCCCGAACTGAATTCTGTATCCTCCTTCTACAGTATGTTGAGACACATTTGGCAGTAGTTTCTACACTGCTAAATAGTCTACTAAGGGAACCAGCCTCTCAAGGCTGGCCTCTGGTGTAATTGGAGGGACAAGCAGAATGTCTTGATGCAGCCCAGCCTCGGGTGAAGCTACGACCTGTCCCTCCTGAGAGCCCGGGGGGCGAACTTCTCAGGCCCACTATGATGTAGGGCTGGGGAAACTGAGAGAGGTGTTCGCCGGAGACGGCCACGCCCTGTATCGCTGGCAGGCTTGGTGAGGTGGTCTGCTGAGGGCACCGGGCTCGGGCGAAAAATGTGTGATGCGGTGATACTCGCTTTTCCCCTGCAGGGGCTGCCCTGGTGCACTCATATCAGGGCTTCTTTTTATTTTTCTGCGGAGCCTTCCTTTCTTTTAGAACAACCCTCAGGTATTTTCTTTTCTTGGTAGGCCCCGCTACAGAGTGCTGCCAACCACCCTGATGTAGAGGAGGGGCTCTCGCAGCAACGCTCTGTTTCTGTGTGTCTTTATATGAGGAGCTGGTACTCACGTGAGAGCGGCGAGGGAGATACCGCTGAAACGCCGTCGCCTGGCGCCTAGCTTCCTGGTGCCTGTTGACTAGTATAATTTACTGATTCACTGAACAGGCCCTTGGGCAGCAGCGGGGCGTCCATCAGGCAGACTCTGTCCTTTTCTTTATCCTCGGACAAAGTCAGCCACAGATGTCTCTCTATAGCCACCAAAGCTGCCATAGACCTGCCAATGGCACGGCAGTCTCTTCGGTGGCAAGTAGCGCGAGGTCAGTGGTTCTCCTGAGCTCTTCGATATTTTCAGCGCTAACTTGCTCGCCCTCGTCCAACTCACGCAGCAGTTCGGCTTGGTACGCCTGTAACACGCCCATCGTGAGCAGACACGCACCAGCCTGACCTGCTGCAGAGTACCCCCTGCCCACCAGCGCAGATGTTGTTCTCAGCGGCTTGGAGGGCAAGCCTTTAAAAGAGCCTTTAAAAGCAATGCAGATGGTGGGAGAGAGAAAGCTTCTGATCTACCCGCAGCATCAACTTATAACCGCTCTCATCCATCCCCACTATATTGCCATAGCAGTCAGACGTGGGGATGAAGAGGATACAAAAAATACAAAACACAAAAACTATCCAAAACAGACAAAACAAAAAACTGGACATGAACGCAAACCATCAGTGGAGATAACTTGAACAAAACAAACCAATGAACAGACAGAACTGAGAACCAAACGATTAACCAATAAACCACTGAGAATGAGACACATAGGCTGTATCCAAAATCGCCCCCTATACCCTCAAATAGTGCACTATTTAAGGGGACAGCCGTTTTCCGAAACCATAGTGGACGTTCTTGAGTGCCCTCATTCAATCCCACAATGCACCGCAAAAATAGTGTACATCAGTACAAATGTCATGAGCCGGGTCTAATTCTTACTGGGTCTGCCTTCAGCATTTCTTTTTCTTGTGTGGTGTCTTGTCTGACTCCCAGCTGTTACCTGTTGCGATCAGCGCTTTTGCTGATTGAAACTACACCTGTCTTCGTTTCTGTGCTGATTGGCGTTCTTACTTCTCTCCTTGCCTGTGCTGGCGTTCTTCGCCAGATTATTATGTTGTCTACTTGTTGCCTGTGTCTGCGTCCTGTCGTGTCCGAGTCTGTGAGTGATCGTTCCCGTGCTAAAGTGTTTTTGAGACTTCATTTTATAAAGACTTTGATCAAGACTATCACTATCCGCAGTGTGCGGCAGATTGTTTGTTTTTGTCCCTGATGCTGAAATCGAAATAAACTCTTTTTCTCTCTCAAACCTCTGCCTCCCAAGAAGAACCAAGATGGCGCCAGTGTGTTTGTCGGCTTGCCGTCTGCTCCATGAGCTTTTATTTGTTAGCAGTACACGAGTGGAAATCCTACAGCCAGTTTCCTACATCACCCTACGTTCTCCCACCTGCCTGTGGAGTGTGTTCCTCGGCTCCCTTGCTGCTTTGTTCGCCGCAAGAAATGTCGGAAGCGGCAGGGTAAACGCGGAGGTTCCCGAGTGAAGATCAAGGCCTGGGCTTGTTTCGCTGTTTCTCAGCCATGGTCAGGTTCCCGCTGTCGCCGCTTTTTCTACGCGGGCCTGGTTGGCCTTGTCCTGATGCAGAGATCCTGGGACCTGAACTACTCCCGCCATGTACCCATTGTCCAACGGCTTTCCTGGGAACCTGTCATTCCCACCCGACTGTGACCTCGCATCCGCAGCGGTGGGGTAAACCTGGATAATGTGTGACTGTTGGAATACTTGTGTTGTGTACAGGGCGAGACATACACCGAGGCAAAAGTGGCACTTGTTAACAGCAGATCAGTGTTAAATAAGACGTTCACATTGAATGACTTTTTTTCTCGTCATAATCTGGATTTATTATTTTTAACTGAGACCTGGATTCTTGATGGAGTTGGTGAGTCCTCTGCCTTTAGTGAACTTTGCCCTATAAATTGCTCCTTCATTAGCACCCCAAGGCGCTCTGGACGTGGTGGTGGAGTAGCTCTTGTTTATAAAAACGTAAAAATTAAAAATTTCAAAATTCAGCCACTTTCTGTGCGGAACTTTTTCCACCTTTGAACTGCAATGTGTTACTGTGGAATTAAAACGCAACCCATTGTTATGTATATTGATTTATAGACCTCCTAAACCTGATAAAGATTTTATTGTAGAATTTTCATCTTTTTTATCTGACTTTGTATCAAGGTATGATTGTTTGTTGTTGCTGGGTGACTTTAATATCCATGTCTGCTGTCCCGATAAGCCCATGGTTAAGGAGATTTGTGACGTATTGGACGCGTTGGGGTTCACCCAGCACATTGACCAAGTTACTCCTATACAGGGTCATATTCTGAATCTTGTTTCTTCTTATGGTTTTTCTGTTGTGAACATCTCAGTTGATGATGCTAAATTTTCTGATCACAAGCCCATTTTTTTAATATTAATATTGCAAATCCTGTACAGATAGTTACAGCCCCTGGACAATACTTTCGTTGTTTAAATCCACATGCTACAGCTCACTTTATTGATTGTTTTTTAAGTAAAGATGTAGACTCAGTTATGATTGCAGCTGCTGATGCTCTATGTAGCCCTGATGATTTAATTGTGTTATTTAACTCACTCTGCTCAGAGATTTTGGATTTAGTGGCCCCTCTTAGATATAAACATTACAATTTTAAATCTAAGGTGAGGCTTGACGACCATACCTGGTTACTTAGGCAGGCCTGTCGCAGAGCTGAAAGGAGATGAAAGAAAGACTGTCTCACTGTCTCCTTTCAAATTTTTAAAACTGCTTTGTCATCCTTTCAAATTTTTAAAACTGCTTTGTCATCCTTTCAGGCTGCCGCTAAAGAAGCTAGAGCCAGATATTTTTCAGATATTATTAATCGGCATTCCAATAGACATAAAGTTTTGCTGTTATTAATCCTCCTCTTTCTTCTACTCCCATTAAAAATCCGGATGTCTGTGAAATTTTTTTAATATTTTTTCGATCGAGAACATCAGAGCTTTGTTCCCTTCCTCTGTTCCAGCTTTTCTTACACCCCCATACCCTATAGTTACTTTCTGTCATTTTAAAGAAGTTCACTTTTGAAAAAACTTTTGGTGATATATTACTCACCCACATGTCATCCAAGATGTCCATGTTTTTCTTTCTTCAGTCGAAAAGAAATTAATGTTTTTGACGAAAACATTCCAGGATTTTCCCCCATACAATGGACACCATTGGGACCCAAACGTCCACATGATAGTTCAAGGTCCAAATGACAGTTTCAGTGCAGCTTCAAAGGGCTTAAACGATACCAGACGATGAATAAGGGTCTTAT
>JAUMHP010000060.1:1716771-1734666 GCA_032361065.1 Enteromius trimaculatus
TGATGGTAATGTATAATGACGAGAATTAAACTTTATTTATCAAATGCAGAGACGGTCTCTGTAGTCAAAACGATGATAATCACTGGAAATCATTTTCATGTTAATAACTTTACACACCTGAAGCATGCAGTGGTGTCCATCTGTGACTGTGCTCCCTGATGGCATACGAGGCCCCTTGAAGCAGCAGCAGCTCCACACAGGGGCCATGACCTTTCAGAGCAGCCATATACAGAGCTGTATGACCCCTGGGATCCTGCATGTCCACATTAACCAGTGTTTCAGACAGCACCTGAAGAGCTTCTCTGTGACCATTATATGCCTGAGAGAAACAATTTATCAGTGTTTGGTAAATTCATGTTTTGTTTTACCATCAGTTCTTGAGTAATTGGAATAGAATTGGCTTATTACACACAGGATGTTGAATTGTTTTTTTAACTGACATTATAGATAGAAAAATTTACTGAATTACTTTTACTGTCATGGCTTATTTTTTATGTTTTAAGCAAAGCTCAACGTTTGTCTTTGAACATTTTTCTTTTTTAGATAACAAACAATACATTTGTGGCATTTCCGTGAATTTCAATTCATTTTATTTCTATTTAAACTCACATCCAATCTGCACTTACAACTGCATCGGAGAAAAAGAGAGAAAAGAGATATGACTAGAGACAGAGTACTCACCGCTAAGTGAAAAGGGCTTACAGGAACACAACTTTCCACATCTTCCACACATTTGAAAGACATTTCTATGAGCTAATAAGAAAGGTTTATTGTCAGTTTAAATTAAAAATGACATACAAGGTAAAGCGAGAACAAGTTTCTCAAAAAGTATTTGCCTAGTTTATAATGTGTGCCCGGCAGTTTATTGGAAAACAAAATATCGAAGAAAATGGCATCAGCAAACAAATGAAGCCCAAAGAGATTTTCTCAGACATAACCAAACCAAACTACTCAGTTCTCCTCAGGAGTCACCACAGTTATAATTTACCTTTACATTAATTATGGGCATGTTCATTGTTTCATTAAAGTATGACAGTAACAATGTGTCTCAATTCTTTTTGTATTCTGAAAAAAATACTTGTTTACTCGTAACATTTTAACATTATGGGTCAGATTTTCTAACAGTGTGGCCAAGGGTAAATCCTCTTTTAATATAAAAAAAAACTGTCAACATTTAAAGAACCCATTTAAAAAATAGTAATGAAAAGGCTTGTATGCAGTCATATGCTAAGCTCATTGCATATGAACTTGTAGATGTTATCCTTTCAGACACAAAAAAGAAGAGTATTTAAATATTTCATTGTGATTGACTAAGGTTTGACGTAATCAATTCACTGCTATTTGCTAAATTATTTAACACACAAAAAATGCGTCTTAATCAATTCACCTAATTTGCAGAATTTTCAACTCTCATTTTTGTTTTGATGGGATTGCAATCTCATGCTAATCTATTTCAAACATGTCAAACTTAAGAAACTATTTTGGCTTCACTTTATTTTAATGGCCCCTTTTGCTCATTCTGTTTACTATACTGTATGTAATGCTGCACATACATGTCCACCAACTCTCAGTAGAGTATTAGTAGACCCGTAGGGTTCAGAATAAGATGACATGTACTTGCAAAGTTACTGATAGTCTGTCATAGAATGTCTGTTGAGAGACCATCACAAGTGTTAGCAGATAGACAGGCAATCTACTAATACTAAAAGCGTTAGTTGGCACATTAGGTGCAGCAAAACAGAATGTAGTGCTACCATTTTGCATACAGTTTATTTTTTATTTAAAATGCCATATCTGAGCTATGCTAGATTTCTTATATGACTAATATGTTTTTTTTCCCCACAAGACATGTCTAGACACAAGGTGTGAAAAACATCAAACTACATACTGAACTAAAAGCCACACAAAATTCTAATCATATATTCCATAATTTGCTTAATATATGGTATCATAATAATAATACATTTTATTTATAAGCGCCTTTCAAAACACTCAAGGACACTATACAAAAAGCAATCATCAATACAAAGGAGAGATACAATTAACCAAAACAACACAAGAAAAAACAGGCATATACAGAAAAAACCCAATGAGGTATACCACGAAAAGAGATTTCTTACCAATTTTAGGTTGTCCCTGTCACCACAGGCAGCTGCGTAGTGGACCGGACTGAAGCCTTTACTGTCACGCAGAGTTGGATCAGCACCACTATGCAAAAGAAATTCCAAACACCTGTAACACATAAGGGGTCATGTACTATTAAGCTTATTAACTGTTCGTTATTTTATTTTCAAAATCCCAAAAGATGCTTTACCACTGAGCTTCTTCATCAGTCTCACTGTCAGGACAGTTCTGTTCAACTCTAATGGGGGGAAAACATACACAATGGTAAATCCAATTTAAAATTAGTAGAATAAATAAATGTGCATTTGTACTGGTACATCTCACATTAATTCACCAACAGTGGATGTAAAGTTTATGTTTTTAGGAAAGAATTAACATTCTAGTTGGTTCCTCACACAAATATTTTCCTACGGTTTCTGAAGACTTCTATGGACTATGTACTGCATTTTAATGCATTTTATTCATTATAATTTCACAGAATAGGCAGACCAGTACTTCACAGAGTTTTCCTTCCACAGATAAAACATATAGGTTTGTAAATATAATATTAAAATGTTTGATTACACGTGTCTGTTAAATAGAAATGGAAATGGAAGTCTGTTTCTATTACATATTAAATACAATTAACACATAATAATATACAAATTAGGAAAACAAAAAACCCATTTCAACATAATAAATATTATAACTACAGAAATAAAGTAAATTAGTTAAACAAAAAATTAAAATAAATAAACACACACACATATATATATATATATATATATATATATTTCTACAACTCAGATTTTTCTCTGATAGATTGATTGGAACAGATACTTCTTTGTCACAAAAACATTCATGAAGTTTGGTTCTTTTATGACTTTATTATGGGTTAACAGAAAAAAGTGATCACATCTGCTGGGTCAAAAATATACATACAGCAGTGCTAATATTTGGTTACATGTCCGTTAGCCAGTTTCACTTCAATTAGGGTGCTTTTGGTAGCCATCCGCAAGCTTCTGGTTGAATCTTTGACCACTCCTCTTGACAGAATTGTTGCAGTTCATTTAATTTTGTTGCTTTTCTGATTTGGGCTTGTTTCCTCAGCATTGTCCACATGTTTTCAATGGGGTTTAAGTCAGGACTTTGGGCAGGCCATTCTAAAACCCTTATTCTAGCCTGTTTTAGCCATTCCTTTACCATGTTGATGTGTGTTTGGGGTCATTGTCCTTTTGGAACACCTAACTGCACCCAAGACCCAGCCTTCGGGCTAATGATTTTAGGTTATGTTGAAGAATTTGAAGGTAATCCTCCTTCTTCATTATTCCATTTACTCTCTGTAAAGCACCAGTTCTATTGGCAGCAAAACAGCCACACAGCATAGTACTACCACCACCATGCTTGATGGTAGGCATGGTGTTAAAGGCCTCACCTTTTCTCCTACAAACATATTGCTGGGCAGCCTGTCCTTCGACAAAAAGTACCTTATTACGACCTATATTTACGTTTTAAAGGCAAGCACCATCTAGTGGCGTTAAAATAATGACAGTGTCATATTGCGTCTGTCCTTACACTGATCTCACTGTGATTAAAACATAATTAATTGTAGTATACGTATTATTTGGAGGACATGTTGTTCTGGGCATTGTGGCCAAAAAGCTTGATTTTTGTTTTGTCTGACCACAGAACTTTCCTCCAGAAGGTCTTATCGTTGTCCATGTGATCACAAGCAAACTTCAGTCGAGCCTTAAGGCGCCGCTTTTGGAGCAAGGGCTTCCTTTTTGCACGACAGCCTCTCAGTCCATGGAGATGCAAAACATGTGTGACTGTGGACAATGACACCTGTGTTCCAGCAGCTTGCCATATGCTTCCATATGCTTTTTGGTGGTCCTCGGTTGACTCTTCACCCTCCTGACCAATTTTCTCTCAGCACCAGGTGATAGTTAGCGTTTTCTTCCTGATCGTGGCAGAGACAATACACTTTATACTTACAAACAATTGTTTGCACTGTTGCTCTTTGGACCAGCAGCTGCTTTGTAATGGCCCCAAGTGACTTTCCTGACTTATTCAAGTCAATAATTCGCTTTTTCAGATCCATGCTGAGCTCTTTTAACTTTTCCATTGTCAGGTTTGTGGGCGTTTGTATTCAATGACCCCTATTTAACTGGCCTCGAAGTCACCAGCTGTAGTCACCCATAATCACTCACAAGAAGTTCAGAGGCCATGTTATGAAGCTCATTTCACACAACTTTCTAAGTCACCAAAATTGCTAATTCATGTTGTTCATCATCATTTTTCTCTGTTAACCCATAATAAAGTCATAAAAGAATCAAATTTCATGAATGTTTTTTGTGACAAAGAAGTATCTGTTCCAATCTATCACTATATTAAACTATACATTACAATTATAGCAAGTGAATAAATGATAAAAATGAAAAACTTCAAAAAATATATAAAACACAAATATAATAAATACATGAACTTATCAATTAATTAGTTTTGTCTGGCTAGAGGGGAACTGGCCCCCAACTGAGCCTGGTTTCTCTCAAAGTTTTTTTCTCCATTCTGTCTTCTCTGGCTTGCTTATTTGGGGACATTTAATCTCTAGGGGATATTGTCGATTTGATTGAGTCAATGACCAAAATTAATTGTCAATATTAAATTAAGAGAGCTAACTTTTAAGCTAAGATTTAAACATGCATTTATTATAAGCACATATCAAATTTCAGCTGTAAGTAGGGCAGTGATATAAGTGTTACACAGTACCTGAGTGAAGTTTGGGCAGCAGCTGCATAGTGCAGTGGACTGCATTCATTCACATCCAATTCATTAACATTAGCTCCGGCTTTCACCAGAGCCACTGTACACAAATATGAGCCATTCGCTGATGTATAGTGCAAAGGAGACCTGGGAAGAAGTAAATTGAAGATGGATAAAAATAGTGCTGTTAAACGATTAATTGCATCCAAAATAAAAGTTTTTGTTTACATATTGTGTATAGACTACTGTGTATATTTATCATGTATATATACGTAGATATTCATGCAAATATAATGCATGATATATAAATACATAATGTTTATGTGTCAACATTAAATATATTTGCAGACAATATAAATTCTATGAATTATATACATTTTCAAACTATATACTGCAGTGCGTGCATACATATATATATACATAATAAATATACACAGTACACAAATATATATTATGTAAACAAAAACATTTTTTGGATGCAATTAATTGTTTGACAGCACTAGTTTGTATTCAATCATGCTTTTCAAAAAATTATTTTAACCATACTGAGGTAACACAAATCATAGAGGATTTAGTCATTACATTGAAGCATTTTCACTATTGGTTTTTATGAACCTGCATGAATCTTACATGCACAAGATTCACACTGTGAATATATAAATATATATAAATCAATTTTATTGATTAATAAAGACTTTACCTTCCAAAATTGTCCCTTTTATTCAAAGCAGCACCATTGTTTAACAGCAAATTAAGACAGTCAACATTCCTGTCATTAAACAATTTGAAAAACAAAGGAAATTGTATGAATTGTATATTAAATATTATTAAATATATAACTTACAAACTATTAATCACATAAGTGGTAGACATTTAGCATACCCGCCTGAAGCAGCTACATGCAAACATGTCCTTCCCAGGCTGTCCACTGTATTTATATCAAATCCTGCCAAAAGTAAATGTTTATTGTATCTGGTTTAATGTCAAACCAATTGGATATTGCTTATGCATTGTACATCATTTTGGAAATCTACCATATGTGTATTATCTTTACCTGAGGAGAGTAACTTCTGACAACAGTCTGAAAATCCATATAACACTGCCAAGTGCAATGGAGTCATGCCATGAATGCCTCGCCTATATGGTGGAAATTATTGTAAAAGCATTTTACAATTTAAATAAGCATTTGTATATTCTCAAGATAAACTCAAAAAAATGTCATGACTGAAACCATCACTGTTACGATCCCAGCAGGAAGTGCCATCAAGCTCTGCCAGAGGGCACTCCCTCCATTCTCTTTCATATCGGACTCTCTGTTGGTTACTGGACTCTATATCCCATAATGCACCACTCTCCCACAGCTGCTGTTCATCACTCGCCCATTAGTATCTCTCTGAGCTTTCTTTTGCTTAACGGACTCAATATCCCATAATGCACCACTTCCTCACAGCTGTTGTCCATCATGCACAATCACTCACTCATTGTCATTATAAAAGCGAATCTCACCACAACTTCGCCAAAAAGAGCGTCATTGAACCCCCGCCTTACCCTGTCACAATCCTGAAAACCGTGGGACTCCAGACCAGTTCTTGAATCACAGCCAGGGAAGCCACCATCCTGTTCAATTCCCGAGTCACAGCCAGTAGAGTCATTCCCCAATCCACTTCCCGTGTCACGGCCAGGGAAGCCACCATCCCATTCAATTCCCGAGTCAAACTCCGTTGAACTCTCGATTTGTCCTGTACTGGCCACAGAGGCCATTGTACTTTCATCCAACCGTAAACCAGCCACAGAGGCCATCCTCGACCTCTCCTCCTGCCCTACCCCGGCCATGAAAACAACCAAAAGACCTTCAACCTGCCCTGATTCTACTATGGTTACCATTATCCTCCCTCAACTCAGAATCATGCCCACCCGCCCCGGAGGGTCTCTATCCCGCCTGTTCAACCTGGGATCCCGGACGACCTAGCAGCAGGTACTGTCTCGGCCTTAGAGGCTTCAACAAAACTATCTATGCTCCTCATTTCAGTCCTACAACTTTTTCACTACTACCGTCTACTACTACCTCTGCCCTGGAGGGCTTTTCGGCCACCTGCACCGCCCAGGAGGGTGCCTCCGCCATCTGTTCTACCGCCGGCTCCTCTCTGGGGAGTTTTTGATCCACCGGCTTTATCCCTGGCTTTCCATGAACCCCAAACAGGTACTTTTTGGACCCTAGAGACCAACACTAACCTCTGTGTGCTTTTTGTTACGGTCCTGCCTGTTTCTCCCTGGAGGGCGCCTCTGCCGCCCATTCTACTGACTCTCCCAGCTCTGGTGGGAACGCCTGGAAGCCGCTCCTTAAAGACAACAGCTGTTGTCCATCATGCACAATCACTCACTCATTAATGTCACTATAAAAGCGAATCTCACCAACCAGTTTTGATTTGCTTTTGCTATTATCTCAGAGAATTTACCCGTGTTTGTGTTTCCTGTGTTTGACTTCTGGATTGATATACTGTTTACTCTTTGACTGCCGCCAGCCCCTATCTTCTGCCTGTGTACCTTGACTTCGATTAAGCCCTCTCTGTATTGCTCCGATTGCCGTTGCTCTGACCCTGCCTGCCGACCATGAATAAAGTTATGCATATGGATCCGCACGTCTCTGTCTCCATCTTTATAATCACATTCGTCCTGTAGCCAATAATTACTTTAAATTAACTCAAAGGCTACTTCTATATAAATATAGCAACATATTTTTTTTTCATAATTTATATATGCTTAAATTTAACATATTGCTCTAAAATAATTTAACATATTAAATACTAAACTCTAAAGTGTCTGTTCCGCTGCAGTAGTCTCTGTGTTTGAATGAGTTTGTAAATACACACCTGGCCACATCTGCACCATTATTCAAGAGTATAGTGATGAGTAATTCATGGCCATGTTTAGCAGCAGAGTGAAGAGGAGTATTACCACATTTATCAACAAATTCCACATCTGCACCTGCAAGAGAAAAAAAAGTATAAATAACATACTGTTATTACAAGATTGGCAATGCCTTTTACAACACAACTTTTGTCAAACAAACTAGTAACTATATGACAACCATTCATCATGGCTGCTTTCAGTTGCTTTTTATAGCAGCACACATTTAAAGATTTTATTAAATCAACTACAGAACCAGAGAGGTGTCACTCCTAAATATATTTAATTTTAGCTCATGTTAAAAGAAGCATTTCATTTTTAACTTTTCGTGCTGTTCACAGCAAAATGAATCAAAACAGTGTTGTTTTGGACTGCTATTCTTGAGAATGCATCTGGTGAAGCATGGCACTTCTGGTGTAAGGCTGAGGTATCCTTAACATGTTTTATAAAAACTGTAAACTGTGTTACTGTGTAAACTGTAAATTAATATTAGACTTTTTGATCCATTAACAGAGAGTTAATCACACTAGAGCATTCCTAACATACATTGTGTAGTGTCATTGGTGACAGTATAAGAATGTTTAGTTAATGTGAGTTAACAATAAGAAGTAACCATTTACATTAAACAGCATTGCTATGCTAGTCCACCAGTGAGTCAGGTAAACTCATTTCAAAACATACTTTTTACAGTGTGCTTTCTTTCACAATAGCTCAACAAGAAAATACTGTTGTAAAATCTGGTCTAATTAGTACTAGCGCTTGATATTTGTGCTTTGAGTGTAGCTTTACTATTTTGAATGAGAATCTGGGAACGGGTGAAGTGTCCGTGAATGGCAGCCATGTGCAAAGGACTCTTCCCATCTTTATTCTGAAATCAAAACAAGAAAGGTCAGAAAAAACACTGCAATAATCCCCTGCTCATTTTGAGTTGTCTACTGACCGGAATGTTGACATCTGCTCCATTATTGACCAGCAGCTCCAGACACAAGGCTCCATCAGCGGAGACAGCAGACAGGTGCAGCGGTGTACAGCCATGCACATTTAATCCGTTAACACTGGCACCAAAGTTAACCAACTCACTAGCTACTGCCCTTTGTCCAGCATAACAAACCATGTGCAGAGCACTGTTACCAGAGCCGTCTGCTTCATCAATCTAACAATCAGAGTGAAAAACAAAACAAAAATCACAGTGATTCTGTCTCTGGTGTAGAATTCATAAGTGCACATTACTCTTAAAAAATTGTTAAATAAAAATCATAATTTTGTAGCTTACTGTGGAAAAATAGGGTTTTAAAAATGCAATCAGTTTTTATAATTAAACCCCATGCTCTTTCAAAACCTTTTCAAAATGATGCAGCGCATCTTTAGGTTTTTGCTGAGGAGCAGAGTCGGTGACCAGGCGGTACAGCACCATTGGCGATGGGACGTGATGTCTCCATTCCCTTCTTCAGGGAACAAGGGTTACATACATAACCGAGACGTTCCATTTCAGTCGGTCACCCCGAGTCATGTCGGATATGACTAGGGTTGCCAACTCCCTAAAAAAAAAAAGGGACACATCGCTGGCAGGGCTGGCCGACCTGATTGCCTTCAACCTTCCTGGCATGGTATTTTTAGAGTATTTTTTTAGGCCTTTAGGCCGAGAGTACCCTTGAGAGTTCAGGTCAGCCTCCGCTACCTTTATAAATACACAGGGCAACAGGGAGAGCCCGAAGGGTAGGAACCTGTACTGATATGCTCGGCCTTCAAACGCAAACCTCAGGAATAGCCTGTGGTAAGGAAGAATTGAGACATGAAAGTACGCTTCTTTCAGGTCGGTCGCTGCAAACTAATACCACTCGCACTCGAAGATGCATTTCTGCGTGAAAGGGGGCATGTGAAGTGTGGTTCAAAACTCACAGATCATGGACCTTTCTTGAACACTATGAAGTAAGGGCTGTAAAACCCCATGATTGAAAGAGAATTCTGCCTGTGAGTTGAGATTTTGGGCCCTGACCACAAGGTCAGAGACACGATCCTCTGCCCAGCCTTCCCTGGAGGAAGGAGAGATGTGATTACCATGTACTAAAGAGCAGTTCCCTTCATTCAGCCTTGAGGGCTTGGAACGCGGTGGAGCTTTCCACACAAGCCCGATCTCCTTGTGGCCTGGGCAAACACAGGCATCAGTCATCTGTATCCAGCACAGTGGATGCCGCGCCGGCCAGAAATTCATCTACAGAACCTTCTGCCTCTCCTTCCGATCACTTGGGGAAGCGCCAAAGGTAACAGCTGGAGCCCCTTGCGAGGGTCCAGACTGCCCCAATGGCCACTCCACTGGTGTTGGTCTGGTACACAGCTCCGCGATGGTCATCATCCCACAGAGAGAACATGACTGATCCACAAAAGCCGCTCCAGCATGCTTTTAGTGTGCTGAGGCGCACAGGGGAGATAATCGCTTGCTCACAACAGGAGGGTAGTGTAGTGCTGTGGCAACCCACCCGTCATGGGAGCTACTGCCGCTGAAGACGCCATCACACCAAGCACTTGTTCTTTGTCTGAAGTAGAAGGTAAAGTTGAACACGTGTGTTCGGCTCCGAAGTGAAAAGCTAAAGATGCACTACATCAGCTGCCTGTTTATCCAGAGATCCCAATTCGTCGGTAATATGCGATGTGACTCGGAGTGACCGGCTAAAAGGGAATCTTATTTTCCTCTTTTTCTTCAGTATAGTACAGAATGTTGTAACTCGCTTTGTATTGATAAAACAGTTCACATTATTAAATAGTCATGTAGGTTAGTCATAATGATAAATTACTTACTGTCCCTTTGAGAATTTATTTCTCATCTGAAAGACTAAACAGTTTGGAAGTTAAAAGCATTTTAAAAGGAAAAATACAATTATAAATACATCTTATTTTAATGATAAAGCAGTCGATGTAAATATTTAAGCAAACTAGTACTGGTGGAGATATTTCAGAATGCTTTGGGACATTTTATAACATTTCTAACAAGCAAGCAGACAAGCTTGATGCTGTAGAAAAAACAAGTGCAGTTTATTATAATTGTGCTAATCAAGAAACAATAATGTAAAGTACTAACTTGATCATGATATAAAAAAACAAAAAAACTTTCAACTGTCAAATGAATAATCCCTATATTAACTGCTAGCAAAACAGATAACCGCATAACAAGACAAGACAAGATTAAAAACCTATAAAGCTGTCATGAATAAAGTAAAAATTAATTTAAAAGTGACACTGCAGCATTAAGTTTGATCAGCTCTTGCTGCATTAGATTTCTTTTTACACATTTTTACAGCACCAAGCATTATAACCAATCACACACAATTCTGTTGAATTTATGAATGGTCAATGAGCAATGGCCAATCAGAGGCAGTTAGATTAGTTATCATTTTCTCGCTGTTTGAATATCTGTGGAAATTAAAGCATTTATTTTTAGTAATGTACAATGCTTTTAATAAATTTGTGATCATGTCATATTAAAATGATTTTATGACACCCATATCTACTTGCCTAAAAAGACAGGTTTATGTTTCAAAAGGTTAAACAGATATTGGGCTACCCTCGGCTTCTGATTTAAGTTATTTATGTCTGGGGATTAGAAAAATCACATATCGAGTTGTTTACTGCTTATAAAATTAAAGCATGATTCATAAACAAGCAGGCAACAGAGATCTAGCTCTAATATATGATCCCTCACCTCTGCCCCATGTTTCAGCAGGTATTTGACCACTTCAGTGTGTCCACCAAGAGCAGCCGCATGCAGAGGAGTGAACCCCTGCTTGTCTTTGCAGGACACATCTGCACTGGACACTACTAAGAGTTTGATTATCTCGAGATGTCCTGCACAACAGACACAACCAGATAACGCATTAGTGAAATAACATTTATTCTGATCATCTGTAACTTGGACCACAAAACCTGTCATAAGTGTTGAGCTTTCCACTGATGTTTGGTGGAAATATATTTGATATTTGGCTTTGATTCCCAAGACAATCTGAGACAAGAGGGTGCAGGAAAATACAATACGTTGAAAAACTCCTTAGCAATGCATATTACTAATCAAACATCATTTTTTAAATATCTTAATAGAAAATTATCTTTACTTAATATCCTAATGATTTTTGGAAATTTAGATAATTTCGATCCATACAATGTATTGTTAGCTATTGCTACAAATATCCCTGCATGATTTAAGAAAAAACATAATTTTTGAAAAATAAAACTAATTCTATATTAGTGGGCAGTGCAATGTATATACTAGTTAGTAACATACTAAACTGTTAAATATTTTTTTAATAAAAAACATAAATCACAGTTTAGATCCAAGTGTTTACAAAAACACATTTTTTAAATATAATAAACTTCACATTTCAGCTTTTAAACCATTTTTACGAGTCAAAAGCATTAATTATTATATTAATTCAAACTGTTATTATAAATAAATGATTATATTAATTAAAAAAAAAAATTGTACTGTTCAGTTTTTTACTATTTATTATCTTCTTATCAATCCACCAGTTCACACTTCACAACAGCAAAGTGTTTTTGCAGGGTAAAAACTAATGGATTTTCACATTGGTCTGAACAAAAACAGCAGACAGGCTTATTATAAATGCGTATTAATTCTCTGTCAGCAAGTGGCGTTTTTGGAATGGTAATACACAAAGCAGTGCATAACTAAGATTTTCTTGTAAAATTTACAGTAAGACTAAGGTCTTTAATTTGATACAAATATAAGTAAGACTTTTTAAGGACCTACGGGAACCTTGAAACTGGTTTTGTGGTCCAAGGTCAAATATAATAAACACATTAATTGAGGCAGGAATTCATAGTCAGAAGACCAGATACCTAGATGAGCAGCCAAATGGATAGCCTGCCTTTCCTTTATGTCTCTGGCACTCACGTTGGCCCCTTTACTTAGGAGCAGAGTCACGGTCTAAGAACATAATTAATTAGTTTTCAATATTTTTTTTTCTTCTTTCTTAACATGCACAGCTCAGCTATAATGTTTAAGAAATTCTGTGAACGTTCTGAGTCAGCTCTTGCCAAACCTCTGCATGTCCGCAGTGGGCTGCGTGATGTAAAGCGGTTCTCCCAAAGCGATCAGCTGCATTCAGACTGCTCATGTAAGGTATCAGAATATCGACACACTTTATCGCTCCGTTGGCTGCAGCTACATGCAGTGCCGTCTGACAGAACCTGTCCTGCGCATTCACCTCAGCTCCCTTTCTCAGCAGCAGGTCAACAGACCCCTATATTTAAAGTGAAACAAAATAAGAGACAAAACACAATAAACAGCAACATGATTTTTAAAAATCCTCTCTTACTTCATTCTGTGAGGCAGCTGCCCGATGCAGAGGAGTCAGCCACTCCTGGTCTTTAGCATTAACATCAGCACCTGAGACCACACCATCACAGGCAATCAAAGACAAAATACAGTGCCAAAGACTTAATATTGTAATGTCTCAGTTACTTATGTAAACCTTGTTCAACAACAGAGACAGAGACGTTACGACATTGACTGACGTAATGGGATCCCGCCTGGGAGACCGATAGATGCTGATCTTTGGAGAAAAAGCCAATGGGAATTGGCCAATGGTATTTGCATGCCTAGCCTCTCCCCAGTACATACGGTTATATAAGATGGGGGCGTGCAACCACTATTTAGGTTTCTGGTGAGGAGCTGATCATAACCGACTCCCAGCGCAGTCTGACATTGTGGCAAGAGAGATGTAATGTCTCCCTCCTTCAGGGAACAAGGGTACACAAGAAACTGAGACACTCCCTTTCAGTCAATCACTATGAGGTTACGTCAGTGAGTGCGTTTACATGGACCCTCTTAATGCGATTATAATGATATACTTCGATTTATATAATGCGATTATGCTCTATGCCGATTTTAATCGAAATATACAGACATGGAAACAGCTTTATCGTAGTATTGCAGCTCTGACCAGTCTTTACTACTGTTTTAGCTATTAAAATAGTTTAGTTGTGTGTGTAACGGCAAAATGATTTGAATGAAAATGTTTTTTAAAAATTGGATAAGTTTTGTTTGTTAAACATCCTATACGTTTTTGGCTGATGCCTTTTCAAATCCTCATGATTTGCCTGAAATAAAATCCATGTAGCCTACATACTAAAATAATTCAAGCATATAAAAATGTTTTAACATTAAACCTCACTATAATAATAAATGTGCGCTAGCCTAGCATATCCACATTAGTTCGGAGACTGGAAGCTCACTCCAGGACACAAAGGCACCAGAGCAATCACTTTTATTCTTTCAGTGGAAATGCATAATTCGGAGCTGTAAATGGTCTATTTATATTTGTGTGCACTGACAATTTCAACAAAACATGATTTTCTGCCTTCGCTTCTTGAACAGGAGAAAAAATTAACCGAAAAGATATGAACATGTATCTATAAAAAACATTAAATTACCACTTTACCAAACAAACCGAAAACAAAAACTCCTTAATTATAGCCTAATCAAAATCATAATCCATTAAGATGACTTCTAAATTACATATGACGAGACAGATATATTCATCTTTGCGACACAAACTCATCAAAAACACTCCTGCTAATTATTGTAAATATCTCCTTACTATTTCCCCCAACACATTTATAGCTTTACATGAATGACGTGACTCACACCTGCAATAATATGCAGATTAGAAACGTTTGCAGATAAGAAAGCATTGCATTTCTGGGGAAACTCGCTGCCTTCACTCTTATCCAGAAACAGTGACAGTAGCATAAACAAACAAATTGCCATTACATTAGTGCTGGAACAGCATAAACGTGTTTTTCATTAGATGTAAAATAAATTTAAACAGCGGATAGTAGGTAATGCACCTGAATATATGAGTCCATAATTTGTCATATATGCAGTGGGGTATGTGATACTGGCAATAGAAAATTAACCACAATTCTTAGCAAATAATAAGAATATGGAAATAGCATGTAAACAGGAGTGAAAAGTTTGCTCTTGACATGTAAACATCATAATATGCTTAAGTCCTCACTCCGATTATTGGATATAATCGCATTATCCGTGTGCATGTAAACATAGTCATTGACTGACATCATTGCTCCGCATGGAAAAAGCCACAACCCGGATTTCCATTGGCTTTTTCTCCAAAGATTGGTCCCAGGCACGTCATAGTGACTGACTGAAAGGGAACACTTTAGTACAGTGACCAATTTTTGCTATTAACTATTTGCTTATTAGTGTGCCTATTATTAACGTATTGGCTGTTTATTAGTATGACTAAAAGCACATATTCTACATGCCCATAAACTTAATCTACATCCCTAATCTTATTTTATACAAAACTTAAAGGGTTAGTTCACCCCAAAATGAAAATTCTGTCACTATTTACATTGGTCTGTAGTGTAACTTGTGAAATAAAGCACAGTTGGATAATTATCTTTTAATACAGTTGCAAGGACACTAAAACTCAAGTCACCGGAGTGATTTGGCGTTCGTGTCTGTAACTGTTGGTCCATATTCAAACCTCAGTGTGTAAAATTTAGCAGACCCTAAATTCCTGATCTCACCTGAGCTGATGAGGAGGTCCATGATATAAACACCACCAACATAAGATGCAGCATGCAATGCAGTGCGGCGCTCTTGGTCCTGCAACAACAAATGACTGTACCTCAGATTGTAATTTGCAAGGAAAACAGCTGTATTCACTCGCATTTCATAATTTTAGTAATCGGGTATGTGGATTAATGGTTTCCTTAAAAAGAAATAAAAAGAGTAAAGAAATTTTTAAAAACCAAAACATTTCTTCAAATAAGACTATTTCTTCAAGACGAAAACCCGCATACCAATTCATTGACTTCTTCATTTTGCTCCAACAAAAAATCCACCATTTCAGCATTCTGGCTAAATACTGCCTGGACAAGGAGTGACTAAAAGAGAGAAAGACAGACAGATTCCGGATCAGTGTAGTAACACTTTAGTGTTAAGGGAGGGAATTTTGGTTCAAAAACACTGACTAAATTTTGGAGTATCCATTGAGTGGGGGGGCTTTAAGTATCTGAAATATAATAGAAGTCAAAAGTGGACACTTTATGGTCCACCTAAACTTTTTTATTTTAATTTATTTTTTCCTACTACTGTCAGGTGTTTGATTTCCCATACCATAAGAAAGAATTTAATAGGAACAACTTGAGGGTGAGTTTTTATTTAAGGGTCAAATATCCCTTTACGTTTTATAAATATCTCTTTAAGGTCAGTTTCATTTCTGTTTGTTTGATTGTTTATTCATTAAAACGTACTTTAGCAGTATTTTGTAAACTATAAATAAGCTTTTGCCACAGGCAGACAAGTTACATTTCAGTTAATTTACATCAGTGATAAGTTAACATTCAACAAATAAACATACATATTTCAACATATGTTGAAATTTCTCCTCAATGCAGGGATACAAAAATTATGTCAATCCACTAACAGGTTACTATTACGAGACATAACCCGATCTGGGTGTAACTAGTTTTACAATGACAGTTGTCCTCTGGCTGTGTATAAGGGAAATATATAAAAAATCTTACTAAAAAATGCAAGAGAGCAAGTCGTGCACTTCCATGCTGCTGAGAAAACTAAAGCGAAAAGTTGTTTTGAAGCTTACCTGCTCGCTTATCTTTAATACTCCCATCTCCACAGATTACTCAGGTCGGAGTTTACTCATTAGGATATGATAATTAAGTAATGTCACGTCCTGTACTGTCCTGCCGTAATGACTCTTGTGTTTTAGGCCGTTAATAATGAACGGTAACAAGCGAGCAGATTCACCAGAGCAACTGCGCTGTAATATGAAGCTGCTGGTTTACAGCGCCATCTACTGTTAAACAGAAATTATACTGCAGGTGCTCATGTAGTTTTCTGTTTACAGATTTTGTTGACTTTGAAATTGACAACGTTTTAAGACAAAAGATATAAAGATACTGTTCACTTACACTACATACAAACCATTTGGATGACCAGTACATGTTAAATATTGAAAAAATGCCCAAAAGAAAAAATTGAATTTTGTAATGGTTTTACTGGGGAAAAGCTAATGGTTCATAGTGGTATTTTAATGCAAACCATTTAAATTTCTGTGATGGTTTCTACTGGTTTCTCTGATGATTTCTAGCACTGATGGTTTCTTGGTCCTGGAGGAACCTTGTTTCGTTTCACTGTGTACTGAACTGCATAAGATTTGGAATGACAATAAAAGCCTACTTCACTTGACTTGACTACTGGGCTTCTATTGTTTTTTTTAGCACATTAAAATACTCAGACTACAACTTTAGTGATTACATATTATTTATATGGCTAGCAATAATTATGTGTAATTTATTTATTCTCCTTGATTCCTCTTTTCCATCTTTTGAATTTCCCTTTCTAAAATAGCCTACCACGTTTATACATTCAGAAAATCTTACAATTTTTTGGACATTCATGCAGCATTTAGCCACTTCAAGTTTAAGATGCGTTTCAACATTGCACCAACAACTGATGGACACAATGATTTTTATTTTAATTATCTGTTTGTTTGTTTTTCAATTTGACTCTCCGTTCAATAAACATGTATTGTGTCTTTGTATTGTGTATTTTTTAAATATTTTATGATAAATTAAATTATAAGCTTTTTATTAAACTCCTGAACTCCCTTTAACATTGACGTAATATTTAATGTACTTAATATTAATTACAATGAATAGAATACATTTTCTTACTCTTTGTATTTTATATCAAAATGGTACAAGATTACCTAATTTAAATCAATATGATAAATGGTTAAAAAAATGAGTTACTCCGAAAATAATAAAAAAGTAGTCTGATTATGTTAGTCGTCATGTAGTTTGTAATCAGTAACTGACTACAGTGTAAGTAATCTACCCAGCTTTACACCTTTTTCAACTAGTCAATATGAACCCCATTGAAAACAAGATGGCCTATCTCAAGGGGCTGTCCTTAATGAAGTAGAAATTACAATGAAAAAGGAGATCCACCACAAACATGATTCCTGCACGATCCAAAAATTCCCTGTCATCCAGTGTTTGCAGGACATCTCTCCTGCCTCCTCTGTTGGCCATTTTGTGCAGCTGCTTAGGGGAACT
>JAUMHP010000060.1:1744187-1766287 GCA_032361065.1 Enteromius trimaculatus
TATCTATCTATCTATCTATCTATCTATCTATCTATCTATCTATCTATCTATCTATCTGTCTATCTGTCTATCTATCTGTCTGTCTGTCTGTCTGTCTGTCTTTCTGTCTGTCTATCCTTTTAATATTCATATACTGTATGTAGTAGTCAACATTTGCATTTAAAGTGGATCAAAAAAGTTCAATCAATTTGACAAGACAGGAATGCATTTAGGTTTTAGGACAACTTCGATAAAATGATTTAATCCACATCTGTATTCATGTTAAATTCATATTATAATATTCAATATTCATTCATATATTTTAGAAATGTTTTATATTTGGTAAAAACGTTTTTTTTTTACTTGTTATTCATCTAAGAGAGAGGAAAAAAAATCACAGGTTCCAAAAAATATATTTGTCTGCCCAACTGTTTCCAACATTGACAATTCTAGTAATAAATCAGCATATTAGATAGATAGATAGATACATAGATAGATAGATAGATAGATACATAGATAGATAATGATGCTTTGTATCACAGGAATAAATAACATTTAAAATATGTTCACACAGAAAACAGTTATTTTAAATTGAAATAATACTTCAAAATATTATTTTTTTCTGGATTTTTATCTAATAAATGCTGCCTTGATGAGCATAAGAAACATATTTAAAAACCATTAAATATCTCACTGAGCCCAAATTTGAACGGTAATAAATATATATATATATATATATATATATATGTGTGTGTGTATACTTGTTACTTTTACAGTAATTTCATATATATATTTATATATTTCTTTCTTTTTTTGCAGGACAGTGCTGTGAAGCCGTCATTTTACTTGGCTGTAACATCACTTGATGAAGACAAAAACAAAGGCCAAACAAAGATGCATTAATCAATAAACTAATTTTACTTTGTTTCTTGTCTTTGCAGAAAGAGGAGTTGACATGACTAACTTCGTTAGAAAATCAGATTCAGATTCAGTTTTGGGGTACAGTCTATTGAATGATTTTGAATATCAAATGAAACTTGGATATCAAGCAGAACTCTGTTAACATGTTTAAATTTCAATGAAAAATGTGCAAAACTGCAAAAAAAGTATTTTCTTGCTTAGACCTTTTGTCTTGTTTTCAGCCCAAATATCTAAAAAATCAAGAAGGGTTTCCTAGAAAAGTAAAAATATTGTCTTGTTTTCAGAAAAGAGCAAGTGTAAATTAAGGGATTTATTAAGGGAAGAAAAAGCAAAATAATTTGCCAATGTAATGAGCAAAATTGTCTTATTTCAAACAGAAAACATAATAACTAAAAGCAGACTCCCCTTGTCAATCAATTCTAAATATAACTGGAAGCTTTTAATATATTAGTATAACTGTACTTTTAAAAACAACAATGCAAAAAATATTTCTGTAGAAATATTAAAAAGTAATATTCACAGCTGTTTGCCAGTAACTTACTGTAGATTTAAATTGATGTTATTTACTAGCGACAGTTTGTTCAAAGATAAATGAACATTAAACATTAACAAATCTTTATCTTTACAGGACAAATTAAAGTAACAGCCTCATGCAAAGCATTTCTGGAAACCAATATCAGAAGAAAACAGAAAAAAGGTTGATGAGGATTTCTGTTCCCAGAATGCTTTTTATGAGGCTGTTTTTAATCATTTTATTCTGTAAAGATATAAGACATATTTTTATTTTTCATTTATATTTAAACAAACTGTCGCCAATAAATTTGATAAATGTAAATCTACAGTAAGATACTAGCAAACCAGCTGCATAACTAAATAATTTAAGTTTTTTTTTTTTTTTGTAGTAAAACGCTACAAATTGTGAACAATTATAGTTTTAAGCAGTGTAGTAGCTTAATTAGTATCCTTCACTCTAAGAAAGTAAAAAACATAAATAAAAAAATAGGGCACAATCTGCTATGCTAATATGAAGGAATTTTCCTTATTTTTTTAACCTGGTCTTCAGATTACACATTTTATTTTGTTGGGTTACAGGGTTAATGAATAATGAACAATGAATAACAGATAATGTCCTTTTTTATAGCGTACTAACTGATAATTAATAGTCGCAGCTCGCATATATATATTATATATATATTACTGATTTTCCTGAAGCCTTCCTGCCCATGCAGTTAACAGAAGGCAGGAAAGGGTTACTAAAACGGAAATGACGTTTAAGCGCTTGTGCTGTACTCGGAAGTGAACAAGAATGAAGAGAGAAGGGCAGTGAAAGCAGCTAAAGATAGGTGAGAAGATAGGCTGACCTGCTTCAAACTCATCTTACACCCGAGATAAACTTTCCTGTGCGTGCATTGTTCAGAGTAGCAATGCCGCGACGCTCGCTGTGGATGCTCTTCTGTTAGCATGCTTGCTAAAGCAAAACAGCATCGTAAAGGAAGAGATTAAACAAATATTAAATATCATTAAACATAAACATTTACAGGAACAATCGCCGTCTGTAACACCCGAGTGAGCAACATTTGAGAAGTCGAAGCTTATGCACTTTATCAGGACTGAGTGTTCAGTAAGTTACAGACATGTAATGTTTGCATGTTTACATTTCAGTCTCTGCTACTTCCCTCATGGGCGTGATATGCTTTTATTGTTTAAAAAAAAGCTTCGTGACAGCTCACAGTGGGAATGAATGTTATGTATTATTAAGTGTGGGATTGACATGTAGGTCCAGCTAACTTGCTGACACTAAAGTGAAATGTCTTTTGATACGAGTCACTCATTAAACTACTAAATTACCACTTTAACTAAATTCTATAAACAAGAATTTGTCACTTCCACATTTTCCATTGTAAATGCATTGTTTGGTTGCAAAAGCATACAAGCCAGTAGGTTTCATGTGTATATTTGTATATGTAACAAAAGTATACCTGTATTGATTATCCACAAATCATCAGTCGGTGGAGCCTCATCCATTAAATTTTCTTTGTTCCAATGTTTCAAGCCATGAATTGGGGAGTCAAGGAATTGCTCCGTGAACATGCTCATCATGATACTTTACATGTGATGTTCTCGAATTGCAATGGTTCAATAGCATACTATTAATTAATGTTTTTTTAACATATGGTAAAAACAGTATACTATATCTAGTGTATTGCATCTCTTTTGGAATATCAGCTTAAACGCACTTCAGAATAATTAGAAATTACTGTAGTGTCTACAGAAACATCTTTCAGTACGTCCATCACAATCTGGATGGTTGGTCTTCTTGAAAAGTTTATATTTCTTAAAAATTCTATGAATGAAATGAATAGAATTTTTATGCTTTTTGGTTCTACCCTAAGGTTGTGTTAATGTTTTATAAGCTATTTTACTGTACATTGCTAAAGTTTCTTCTTCTCATTTGCAGGGGTTCAGAATGCCGCTGTGATTTGGAAATGTCTTTCATCGCCTGCCATGCTGGACTTCCTGAAGACCCCATATTGTGTTTCTTTTGTGAATATGAGGCCATTGTTAAATACAGTGCATGCATGTCTAAGTTTGCTGCCACCCTGAAGCTCATAATGGATCTCCTCAGGACTGTTTTAAGCTTGAGGGAGTGACCCTTTGGATATTCAAGCAATATGGAAGAAGACATGGCTGTACAATGGGATACAGTGGAGCCACCCATTGTTTCTCTGGCCAGTTCGTGTTATGGAAACGACAGCCATGCGATCTCATCTCAAGCACCTGACTGTGAATATGAGACACTTGATGATTTTGATCATTCTGATGAAGACTTTGATTTGGAAGTAGACGAAAATGAAGAGCAAAATACCAAAACTGAAGATCTGAATGATGATCAAGATGGGATTTCTGAGACCGACAAGAAGGAGGAAAGAGGAAGAAAAATAGAGTTGGAGGGTGAGTTTAGGGGCAATGGGGAGTCTAGGTCCCGCAATGCTGGAACCGGTAGAAAAGGAAAGGTCAAAAAGAGTGCATCAGGACAGGGGCCTTGCGATCAAACACCATTGTGGGCATCTTCCATGTCTCACAAATCCTTCCTTGCATCCTCTGGGCCCAGCAGACACAAGCAGGTGAAGCGACGAAACCACCATCTGCACAATCACAGCCGCGTACGAAGGAAAAATGGGATGCAGCTAGTCATGGTTTGTCGGGACTTCCTGTCAGATTTCGTCAGCCCGTGGTGCATTTCCTGCATTCATATGGTCGTGGAGCTCATCATCTCTTTGACCCACCGCTGTGGGGTTGCTGTTGAATCATCTGCACTTGCACTATATGACTTTGGAGCACACATGCTTTCCAAAGTCACAGATGTTCCAGGCATGACGCAAGATTTGAGGCGAATCCTAGACTGGAGCTGGTGTTCAGGTGTAGCTGTAATGGAGAGCATTGGCAGGTCTGCTCATTGGGCTCAACATGCTCTGCTTTCTTGTTGGAGGTTTGGTCGTGCTGCCCTAAGTGTTGGCTTTCAGATGGTGAGGTGCATTGTGGGAAGGCTGGCTGGAGAGCGAGGCAGGAAATGGTGGCTTGCCCTGCAGAGCAGCAGGGTTTGGAGGAAAGTGTCAGATCTGACGACAAGGGTTCATGGGTGTTTCTTTAAAAAAGGCATTGTGAATGAAAATTCAAATCCAGAGTCTCCCAGTAGGGGGGCAGACAAGTGGCAACCTGGCGAAGAACTGCAGAGACTGCTGGCACTGGCCAAGGTATTATTAATGTGTGTGCTAATAAAAATAGAGGTATTAATATCTGTTAATATAAAAGCTTTTTTTTTCTTTGAAACTGATCAATTTTATTTGCTTTTGGGGGGGAAACTGTCCTGATCTGAATGATTTTATGCTCTGATAACAAAACTTCTGGCTTTCCTAGTATACATTTACAAGTATTTGAGTATATATTTGTAAGTTAACTGTTGTTACAATTATTTAGGATATCGCAATATTTATAAATAACTATTTTATATATATTTGTGTGTATAAATTGTTTTACAAAGGTAACATTTTGGTACTAACAAGGTCTAGTTATATATAAATATTGTTTGATATCCAAAATAATTGTAACAAGAGTTATAGTACATTATTATATTCATCTGTGCATTGTAACACATTAAAAAATTACAAGCAACCAGTTTTCAGTGCAAACAGAAATGACAGAGATTATAATGCATTTTAATGTTTCTTGTAGGCTAATTATTTATGAAATTATACGATGCATTACAATGTGAATTACTATGTAATGTTATACATAAACTTTACTTTATGTTAGTGTTATCAAAAATAGATTTTTCTTTTTCATTAATACGTTATACTCGAAAGTACAAAAATATATTTTGCTACTTACTACTATTGTCTCATTAATAATGGATAATGTACAGTCAGGGTTTACCTTTATTATTAAAAACTGACTGACTGAGCTTTATTCCACGTACACGGTTACTTCCCAAACAAGTGTGTTCATTGACATAAAGTACCAATTTGAGTTTATTTTATTTTAGCAGAGTGAGGATAGACTGGAAATTAGCAGAGCTTAGTAGGAATGTGTGTAAATATACCAAATATGATGATATTGCATCTCATCCACATAATTTTTGACTGACCCATAATTATAACAGTCCTCTGATGTTTGTCTCTGAATTGTATTCATCGTCAGACACAGAGTGCTGCTTGTTGTCAATATACTTAATAAGCTTTATACTTTTCACTGTGTGAACAAAGCAATCTAAAGGCTAGCGTTACATTTCATAAATTGACATATCAAGCAGAAATATGTAGAGATGGCAACAAAACTACCTTTATTTGTTGTTAGTTGTCCTTTGAAGACGGTTCTTTTGTGACGTCACACAACAGTGTGAACTTTTACCAAAAAAAAAAAAAAAATCCTTTTAACAACCTGAATAGTATGTGTTTTTTTTTTTGTTGTTGTTGCTATTATTCTGGGAAAAGAGTCTGTAATCAATCAAGACCTTTGAATCCGAAGTGCGCCTTAACAACTGTATGTTATCAACTCTTACTCTGGTACAGATCCCTGAAGAGGAGCTGGACCCATTTAATGTTCTGGGAGTGGATATTCATGCCACTGAATCAGAACTCAAGAGAGCTTATAGACAGCTGGCAGTACAGGTGAGATGACAAAATCATTGCCCTAAAACATGGGGTGAGTAATGGATTGTATTGATTTGTCTAGGTTTAATGTATTGTTACAGGTTCATCCAGACAAAAACAAGCACCCAGGTGCTGGTGAGGCCTTCAAGGTCTTAAGAGCAGCGTGGGACATTGTCAGTAACCCAGAGACTCGGCGAGAGTATGAATTGTGAGTGCTGTTAGATAAGAACAAGTAGATGTATCTACATACAGCCTTTTATAAACAGCTTAAAAATCGCATACTATATTATCATGTAATCTTGGGGGAAAAAAATCTTTCCTAGTTAAAATGACTTAACACAACTTAAGGAAAAACATGGAATAATTATATTTAAAAAAAAAAAAAGTTTTTATTTTTATTTTTATTTTATTTAAATAAATGACCAGTACGTTTCATATAAGACTTGAGTGATTTTGTATATGGGTTGTGTGTCTGCAGGAAGCGTATGGCAGCTACGGAGCTTTCCAAGTCAATGAATGAGTTCTTGACCAAACTGCAGGATGACCTGAAAGAAGCCATGAACACAATGATGTGCACTAAATGTGAGGGCAAGCACAAGTGCGTATTTCACGATCATCATTTCAGTCTTGTCATTTCATACAGATCTTGTTTTGCATTGTATGCTACGTTTTAACGTTCATCTGAGCATGGCCTCTTCTACAGGCGCTTCGAGATGGACCGCGAGCCTGGTGAGGCCCGATTCTGTGCTGAATGTAGTAAGTGGCACAGCGCCGAGGAGGGAGACCTGTGGGCTGAATCCAGTATGCTGGGACTGCGCATCACATACTTCGCCTTCATGGATGGCAAAGTCTTCGACATCACTGGTAGTTCATTTGCATTCTCATTCTCGATTCAATGCTGTGTTAATATGTTGTCTGCATATGTTCAGATTAGTTGAGACACATCTCTGTGTTCACACAGAATGGGCAGGCTGTCAGCGTATAAGCATCTCTCCAGACACACATCGCGTGCCATATCACATCTCTTTTGGCTCTAAAGGTAGCAGCGGAACCAGCCGCCACAGGTAATCACTTTTTCCTAAGGCTGATGATACATTTTTCAGCAATGTTGCCATCAAAGAGCAACCAAGTGCTACATCATGCCTAAAACCATTTTAAGTCTGTAGATAGAAATGTGTTTCTCAGTGAAAAAGTGCCCAAGCAACATTGCTTAAAAAGGTTGCCCATGTAGCAACAGCCTAAGATTTACGCTAGTGGGATTTCATTTTAAAATGAAAATTATCCTCGTTTAGACAGGTGTTTCAGAAATGGTCTCCATTTACACTACATGACCAAAAATGCATGTCACATGACAATTAATGCATGTACAACCATAGATATGTATAGGTAGCTGTGTTTCCCACAGACTTGCACTCTATTTGTGAGGTAGGTGTAAACATAGCAAAAGTTATGTTTTAAAATGAAAACGTAGTGTAATGCAGTGTGTTTTTATATGGTTTAAGGTGCAAAAAAAAATTCCACATACTGTACAGCCATGGGCAAAAGTTTTGAGAATGACACAAATATTAGTTTTTGCAAAGTTTGCTGCTTAACTGCTTTTAGATTTTTGTTTCAGTTTTTTCTATGATGTACTGAAATATACTTACAAGCACTTCATACGTTTCAAAGGCTTTTATCGACAATTACATGACATTTATGCAAAGAGTCAGTATTTGCAATGTTGGTCCTTCTTTTTCAGGACCTCTGCAATTCGACTGGGCATGCTCTCAATCAACATCTGGGCCAAATCCTGACTGATAGCAACCCATTCTTTCATAATCACTTCTTGGAGTTTGTCAGAATTAGTGGGATATTGGTTTTTCCACCCACCTCTTGAGGATTGACCACAAGTTCTCAATGGGATTAAGATCTGGGGAGTTTTCAGGCCATGGAACCAAAATTTCAACGTTTTGGTCCTCAAGCAGCTTAGTTATCACTTTTGCCTTATGGCACGGTGCTCCATAGTGCTGGAAAAGGCATTGTTCTTCACCAAACTGTTGTTGGATTGTTGCTGTTGAAGGGTGTTTCGGTACCATTCTTTATTCATGGCTGTGTTTTGGGGCAAAATTGTGAGTGAGCCCACTCCCTTGGATGAGAAGCAACCCCACACATGAATGGTCTCAGGATGCTTTACAGTTGGCACGACACAGGACTAACGGTAGCGCTCACCTTTTCTTCTCCAGACAAGCCTTTTTCCAGGTGCCCCAAACAACTGGAAAGAGGCTTCACTGGAGAATATGACTTTGCCCCAGTCCTCAGCAGTTCATTCTGATAACTAGGGGCAAAGTCATATTCTCCAATGAAGCCTCTGAAAATTGGGTCCATGGCCTGGAAACTCCCCAGATCTTAATCCCATTGAGAACTTGTGGTCAATCCTCAAGAGGTGGGTGGACAAAGAAAAACCCACTAATTCTGACAAACTCCAAGAAGTGATTATGAAAGAATGGGTTGCAATCAGTCAGGATTTGGCCCAGAAGTTGATTGAGAGCATGCCCAGTCGAATTGCAGAGGTCCTGAAAAAAAAGGACCAACACTGCAAATACTGACTCTTTGCATAAATGTCACGATTTTATTATCGATAAAAGCCTTTGAAACGTATGAAGTGCTTGTAAGTATATTTTGACTGTACATTTTTGTTTCTCCTCTTAAGCCCCAACCCCATGAAATGGGTCGATTTTACGAAGCTCATTGTTCTAAAAAAGCAAGGTGTGCTCTGATTTGCCAGCTATGCAGTGCACTGTGATTGGTCGAATACTCTCTAGCACGTGGCAGAAATGTTACACCTCTTACCATAACGTGATGTCGCCTATGACACCAAAACAATAAAAGACATTACAAACGAGGCATTTGTTGCATCCATCACGTCTGAATAGTAACAGGTTCTTTTTTTTATTTATTTATTTATTTTATTAATCGTCAGTTATTTTAATGCACATGCACATACAAATACAGTTTCAGCTATAGAGTAAGAAATAATGGGAAATAAGTAAACAATTAACACAACCAGGCTAGGGGCTAAATATGCACCATAGAATAGAGAGTCAAGAGAAATACTTAATATACTGTAGCACCAAAAAGATGTCCATAACTGCACAAAATCATCAGACTTTGGATGTATGTCATAGGTGAGTTTCTCGAGTGGAAATAGTGTACATACTTGAGACAACCACATTTTAAAAGATGGTACCTGAGGAGATGACTACAATAAATGTATACATTTCTTTGCCAGATAAACCAAAAGTAGAAACAAGTGCTTGGTGTTGAAGTCCAATGCATTCTCTTGTTTGCTTTACACAGTAAAAAGAATATCGCTCCCACTTTATATTCCTAATACCTGTGTACTTCCATAGTAAGTAGATGTGTATGTAGTATGTAACCACAGTGTAAGTACACACCAGTACAAAGTATCTACAGCTATAATATTATTGTAACTTCACACATGTAACAACCCTGTAACAACAATGGTATGTGTAAGTATAAATGTGTAACAGGACTAACAGCACTTTTTGGTAAATAAAGGGTTACACTTTATATTAAATAGACAATTGCTATGGATTAATTAATTAATTACTCTGATGTTACACAGCAGCGGGGAGTAAGTTAGGCTTTGCATATAAATTGTGGTTGGTGCTCAGAATGTTACACTTTATATTAAGTGGGCAGTTCCTGAACAGTTACAATGTATATACACTGGTATTACAGAGCTGCACCAACTCCACTCCACCCACTTTACATTTCCCTAAACCTACCAAATTACACCCCTGTTCCAGTTACTCTTATACATACTGCTGTTACAAAATGTAGCTATGTAATTCCTGTTACTACTTAGTGAAGTAAAAAAGTGTTGTTACCAGTGTCCTGTTACACATTTCTACTTACACACACCATTCCTAGGGGTGTTACATGTGTTTAGTTACATAAATATTACAAATGTAGATACTATGTAACAATGTGTACTTACGCTGTAGTTACATACTAGATACACATCTAGTTACTATGGAAGTACACGGGTATAAGGGACACTTAATATAAAGTGGGATCGTTTTTTTTTTTTTCTCTGTATTTTAGAACTCAAAACATAACATATTGAACCCAAAACATGCTTCCACTGCCCTCTGGCCTCAGCCCCAAACGATGAGGCACACCTTGAGAAACAAAACTTAGGTTACTGTACCTGACCGGCACAGAGCATAAGGTAGTAACTGCACATACCAAGTAGTAATACAGAGTTATACCCATAGGGGGCGCGCTACAGACCAGTTACCTTACCGTAAATCCAATATCCGAGGGTTTAACATTTGACCAGCAATCAACCAAAAAAGAAAAAAAACTTTTCTATTTTCTTTCACAACGGTTATAGTATAAAAACAAAAAGAAAGGGAGAGAAAAAAAAATAAAATCTATATCCTGGCCACCTATCCATTTTCAAAATAAATCGTCCTCGGATTATTGTTAACCAACAACTCAGTTTAATATACTTGTATCTGTTGTACCCTTCTGGCATTACTTATCTTCCAATGTTTTAATAAACTCCATGACTTCGGCTGGGGAGGAAAAAAGATGCATCTGAGTTCCGTGAAGGCAACAATGTTTGGCAGGATAAGCAAAGCCTTTGAACATGTCACAAGCAGTCTGTTTTGTTTTTTTGACCTCGTCAAACTCCCGGCATTTCTTCAGCACCTAGGCAGATACGTCTTGGAAGAAGTGCAGTTGAATCTCTTCACTGATGTTCAGTTTTTTCCGTGCTGCTTGCAGTATCAACTCCTTGTCCACATAGTGTAAGAAGCACACCAAAACACTTGTGGAGTGTGGTTTGCTCCCGGCACCAGGCCGAGAGACCTGTGAGCTCTTTCAATCTCAAAATATGTTTCAGGAGTAAGGTCCAGCCATTTCAGCAACATCCTTGTTAGATAATGCATGATAAAGTCAGGACCTTCAGCTTTCGCAAGGAGGCAGACGATCCTCAGTTTTTTCCGCCTGCTCCATTAACTTTTATGTTAATGTTGTAGCTTCTACATTTCCCTTTAAGGCATCTAAAATAAAGAAAAGAGACTTTGGTTAATCCAGCACTTTAATATACCGAATGTACCTTTTTGTTTGTTTGTGTGTTTTATTTTCTACTTGAGTGCAATAGATTTTGGTTGAAAAAACAAGTGTGTGTGTGTTAAGGGCTCGCAAAATCGCTAGCCCGACTTCCCCGGGGCTATTGTGTCTTCCAGTCGGGCTACCAAAATCCATCTCAGCCCTGCCCGTCAGGCTGTCAAAAATATGTTTAATTGCTTTTGCATTCTTTCACAAATATGTTAGCGTAATTATGTAATTTTCGGGCATCGGGGAGCCACTGTCAATTAGGTTAAGTATTGAAATTCATGCTTGTTTTTTACTTTCACTTTGTGATTCCGCAAACTGTGTATGGACCGAAGTTAACTAGTCTGTTGTGTTTGTTTATCGGTCTGGTTACAAACCAGCTACAAACATTGCTAATGAAGAGTAAAGGAGTTGGACTCTCAGGTTATTGTGCTGTGGGATCTGTTTCCCATACATTTATTTATTTGTAGCGACCTGCCACCCTATCAAGATTTTCTATAAATAGAAAAATCTAAACATTAATACACATATTATATATAGGCTAAATATAGGCTATTTGGCCCCATATAGACTAGTAGGTGTTTTTTTTGTTGTTGTTTTTTTTTGTTTTTTTTTTTTGAGGGAAGGGGCACAACAATTACTAATACTATTCTCCTTAGGGCACCCATTTGGCCAGGAGTGGTCCTGAATATTATACTCGGTTCTTACAAGTGCATAGAAATTTCTGTTCAGTTAGAAGCAAATATTTGAGTTGATTGTAATTTGTCTATTTTATACAGTAAACTATATAACATTTTTTTGATGTTTTGTTTCCTTTACAATATTATACATTAAAAATAATCTTTTTTTTCTTCGGGCTACTTAAATTTATTTTGGGCTACCAAAAACTGAAGAGTGCCTGCCCGAAGGGCTACCAGAGATTTTGCAAGCCCTGATGTATGCGTGTATATAATGTGTATATATAAATATATATGTATGTATTAAATATATATATACAGCTCTGAAAAAAAATAAGAGACCACTGCAATTTACTCCTAAATCAGTATCTCTCTGAGTATGACAAGCTTTTCATGTCAGTCTTTGTTAAATTTCTTCACAAACATACTTCATTCTGTTTATTAATGTACTTATTTGGTGAGCACCTGAATCCAATTGTGTTTAACGAGAAAAGTATAAAAAAGCACTCTGTAATCAACACTGTCCTCTTGCAGTGTGACCAGTTGGATGATATTAAATGCTAGAAGTCTTTCAAAAGTAATTACAAATTTAAAAATAAAAGCTAAACATGCCAAAAACTGTGAAAATAAAGGTTTTAAATGAAAAAAAGGCCTCAATCCTAGCTTTACTGGCACAAGGATTCAGTGAGCGATTCATTGCTTCTGTCCTTAATACTTCAAAGACAGCAGTTCACAAAAAATGAAACAAACGTGCATTGTTGTGTATTGGTGAGATTAACAGTTTAAAGAATAAAACCCAAAAGAAACGGATTTTTCTGCAGTGGTCTCTTATTTTTTTTTTCCAGAGCTGTATATATACACACATACATACATTGCAGAAATACAGCCTCAGATCCAGATGGGCATGAACTTTGATGATTAATTATACAAAATCAGCACAAGATATTAAAAAGCTCTTAATAATAAAGCTAGAGATGCTAATTTGCTGTGGTTATGTTCAGGCTGTCCTCTATCTGTGTGCTAAGTTGTGTAACTTTCCCACTTGAAGTTGTGAGCTGTAATAGACTTGAGCAGCAGATGACGATGCTTTTGGTTCTTGGCTCCTAATTACAGCCAGTGTGTTAAACTCTGTCCTCCAGATCCCCCTCAGATCACGCACCAGGTGGTGGCTCACCTGCAGACCTGCAGGACTTCTTCAACCGCTTCTTCCAGGGAGGAGCTCCCAGTGACATGCCTGCTAATGGAGGCTTCTTCCCAACAGGAAGCCCGCCGCCTCATTCCTCCGGAGCAGCTGCAGGGACTTCAACAATGTTTTCAGGATCTTCTTCTCAAACAGGGTTCTTTAGCCCAGGGGCCCAACGGGGTGAGCCCAGCGAACACTGGACTGATGTTGGAAAGCCCACACGTAGGCGCAAAAAGGTTCGCAAGCCGTTCCAGCGCTGAGCAATGCAATGTAGTGCAGAGATGGAGTGCTGTCTGTTGCCATGTTTTGACATGATATTGGCCAACCAGTGCAGCAAAACGAGGACAAAATCTTTTGACCTCTGTTGAGCATTTCAGTGTTGGCGCTTTGAAGCTTCCTGATACAGAATGAAATGGAAACATAAAATTTCATAGAGGGGCAAGCAAAGATGGATGCAAGAAGATCTTTGCTGTTTCATGTTTGAAGTCCTTTTTTGTTTTTTATCTTTTTTTTTTTTTTTTGACACAATAACCTACATTCAAGCATTTGAAATAATGTTCTTTCAAGAAACCGGACTCATGAGTCATGAGTAGATTTTCTGGTGTATCTGAAGAATAGTTGACCCAATGTTAAAAATTGTCACTATTTGCTCACCCGCATGTTGTTTCAAACATTTACACCTTTCATTTTTGCTTATCACAGCTTTTTATTACACCAGAAGTATAGAAAATATCCCAACATCATAAAAGTAGGCCATTCGACTTTAAATCTTCAGAAGCTTTGTGAGACAACCAAATACCAAAATTTAGCAATTTACTGATTATGTTCTGCTCCAATTTAATTTGGCCCAGGTTTGATTTGAGGAGCATTAAACAGTGGATAAAACTTTTTTCGAGATTGACAGATGTGGTTACTATGAACCGCATGAGATTCTTACATTTTACCACAAGGGGGAAAAACAGCGGCAGAGTTTGAAACGACATGAGGGTAAAAATGGCATTTTTATTTTTGGGTGAAGTTTAAAAAAAATTCTGGTTTTGTCAGGCTTGAAATGGTGAACCTGATAGAAAATCTTCATGATGTTGCTGAATGTTTTGTAACACATAAGGATAAATGTATAAGTCACACGCAAACCTCAGGGATGACTCTTTCTTCATCTGCTAAAAATAAAACGACAGAAAAAAGATGTAGCTGACATTTCCAGATGTTCCTGGGATTATCATATTAGAGTTTATGCAATCCAGGGGAAGCATTTTACCAGTTACTCAATCAGTTGATGACCAGATTTTTCCTTCCAGTGTTTAAATCATTTGTTTAGGAGATAATTACTTAATTCTACAACATTCTATTGTACAAAACAAAAATACACAATATGGCTTTATATTCCACAAATTGATTATCAACTTTTTATGTGATCAGAATGGAGCTTCAGAAGGCAAAAGAATCTAGAGGGATTTTCACATCAAATTCTCTTGCTGCTCACTAGAGGTCTTGATTGATTTGGTTTATGTTTTGTTCATCTAGTGCATCTCTAGAGCTGTAAGAACCTCCAATATGCATTGTATGTTAAGTGAGGGAAAGAAATGCTAAAAAAAAAAATTAATTTGAGTTAAAGCACAAATGTAATCGTATGTAAATCTTATATTTCGAGATGCAGAAGTCTAAAAATGGGGTATGATGTGAAAATCCCAGAGCCTCCATTTTAAGAGGACATCCTCTTTTCAATTCCGAACACTTTTGTAATGCTCAGGAATCATTTTTAAAGAAAGTTGCTGCATTTATCCACAGCAGATTAATTTTACAGTACACCCAGTATACTTTAAGACACAAGACTTAGTACAGCTGAACATCATAAAACTCTACTAATACATCCATGTTCAGTTTCATTTGTTCTCAAGATCTCAGAGATGATTTCTGGAACTTCCTGTTCAGTTTGATTTAAATCTCCAGATTGAAGCGCTTGTTTAACAACAGAAATTCCAAGAATTAAAAAAACTTGGAACATCAAAATTTGAAAATCAAATTGTTGTTTTTCTCTTTGTCAGTGATCTTTCAGCCTGACTCTACCTGAAGTGATTTCAAATAGAAGCAGAAATATAAAGGGTATAATGGTTTAACATGGTTATTCAATCATTTAAAAACTGCATGGTAAAATAGCAGCACGTTTACCTCTGAAATGTTTTCAAAGGCTAAAAATGACTGGCCACGCTGTCTATAGTTGACCCAAACTCTTCGTTCTTTCTATTACATCATTGTTATTGAATCTTCAAGGTAAACATGAGTTTTGTAAATGTTTACCTTAAGTCAGATTTTCAAATTACTCTAATGTTGTTGTTTTTCTTCACAGCAGAAGCTTCCTGTTGACAATGGCAAGTGTTATTTAATTTCTGTTCAAAGCTGATAATAGAAATAAAACAGGCAGTTTATAATTGCACTAAACTTCCTCCTGATGTTAAGGTGTTATTGACCTTTTGAACAAAATAATGAACTGACTGGTGTCTTAACATCAACAACGAGTAGCTCATTTGTTGCTTTTATTGTTTGATGAATACATTTGTAAATTTCATTATATATGTGACAATATTCCATTCGCTAATTCATTACATTCACTGTACTTTAACAGTCTGGTCGAAGTGCTGAATCGAAACAAATGTATTTGGGTATTAAATGAAGGTTAATTCAGATGTGTCGTAGAGAGTTGTCTAAAAAGGCTCTAGATCATTCTAGACTCAGACAATCATTATAATGGTAATAATGTGCAGGACACTTTTGCCATGATTTGGTATGTTGTTGCCTCTCACCCCCACACTCCTGTATTAAAGCTGATTTCTTAAATTGCTGGGCTCTTTAACATGTACAAGTGTAAAATCTGTGCATTTAACTCTAGTCTAAAGTAAATGTTCATCACGGCCGCTGCTCAGTGGTTTCAGCTGTAGATGGTGCTCTAGAAATGTTTTTACTTCTATCACAGTATATGTTCAGTTATAAGTTGACAGAAATGTGTAAGACACATGCAGCTTAATTTTTTAATACCTTTATTAAAAAATATATCTTCTTAAGGGTAATTAGCTTATAGTTGATTACAGCCATATGATTTGTGCTACCATTGTGCAACACTCATGGAAAAACCTTTTTTTTCTGCAACGTCTTGCAGTGTAAGTGTGTGTGTGTGTATATATACACATTTAATGCTGCCGTGCCCATGGTATAATTAAGAACAATTATGACTATTTAAGACAAACTAAAAAACATTCAAGAAGCACATACACCAATGTTCTCAAAATGTACTTTCAACAGTTATCAATTACATTTTTACATTTGATTTAAAAATAAATGGCTAAACGCTCCCAACTATTAAAATATGGAAATAACTTGTACCTGCATATGCATTGCAAGTGATGTTCTTCCTCAGAGTTTGCCAAGACATAATATTGAAAATAATAAATATCTGCCAATCCCTAGAAAAAAAACATACTTAATTTTAAGGGAAAAACAAGTTTTCACAAACCCTTAACCGAAAACAAGACGTTAACTCCATCTCAAGTAAATAAATGCTGATTAAGGATGTTTAGGTATTTGGAATGGAAAACAAGAGATAAAGATAAATATTCTTTTCAAAGCCTCAATTTGTGGAAAGGCAAATTATACCCCATGCACAGAAAACCTGGGCTTACAGACAAAATCATTTTGAAGGAATAATGTGTTATTATGCTGGCTAAAGTTCAGTGTGGATCTATAATGAGATCAGCTATTGTAGGCTACTTTCCATTTAGGACAGCAAACTGTTGTCAAAATAAGCATTTATGTAACTTATGCAAGACTGATCATTTCATTACACTTGATTAAACTTTCTCTGTCACCTGTCATCATTGCAGAGAGCAAACATTGAATAACTGTGCAGCTTTTTCAGACAGGTTTTGTTCATTTGAAACTTAGCCGGTATTTTTTATAAATGAACTCGGGTCACATGGCCTGTATGTGTACAGTGTGAAGTGACACTTTGGTTCCTTTTCTAGTCATTACACACTGGCACTGACGTGAAGCCAAGAGGGAATGAAATGAGGATCTTTTTATCAGCTTTTGCACATAAAAGGGCATCTCTGTCCTCTTCAAAGAACATAAACCCCTTAGCTCTCAAAGTTTTTCCATTACAACAACAAATACTTCTGAAATATAAAAGACTTCATTATTCATATTTCAAATGAAGACTGTTACAGATTTTGTTGGACCAACAAGAGTGCTGCATATAAAAATATTAAGGCAGCACATCTAATTTTTCCATATTTTATTCAACAGTAACAATCAAAAGGTAATTATTAATAATAATTATAATTTGTTAATGCTTTTTGTGCAGAGCAAGTCTGCTTTCATCTGATTAAAAAAACATCAATATTAAGAAATGTTATTACAGTTAAAAATAATTGTTTTCTATTCTTTTTAAAATGTATTCCTCTGATGACAAAGCTGAATACTCCGGTCCTCAGTGTCACATAATCCTTGTTGCTCAAGAAACATTCTTGAAAACAGTTGTACTGTTTTTAAGAAAGAAATGAAGAAATGTTATAATTCAGCAAGCAGGCATTCAATTTAAAAAAGACAATGAATACATTTATAAACATTCTATATTCATGGTGATTTATTTTAACGAATGATTAGGTCATATCACACCAAACCGTGCAAACTTTTATTCACGAGTTTGCGCTTCCTTATGATAAATAATTAAAGCATTTTTGGCGTTCTGTCCAAAGGGGCGAGCCGGGAGATTGGTGGTAGAAAGCCTACCCATAGCACTAAAATTTGAAAAAAATATTAGAAGCTAACTGTAGTGAATGAGGCTGAAGTAAGGCGAGAGTACAGTATTTTTTCAAATAATATCATAATATCATCATACTTATTTCTTAATGTACTTACTACATAATACATTTTGACCTGTACCATGTTTAAATAGACCCAAATTAAGAATCTAAACATTCAACAAATGTTTTATTACAGTATTTACTGAAATATTTTGTAATACATTTAAAAGTAGTCAGTACCTTAAAAGTTTCATAAATGCCTGAGTGTTTAGAATGAGACACAAATGTACAACTCAAGCCAGTCAAATATCTTTCGTTGTGAGAGACTCTCACAGCACCCGTTTTATCATTATGTTTCTGCCATTCTTAGAGCAAAATATAAGGGGAAAAAAAGAAAAGAAAAAAAGAGGCAGATTAAAAAAAAGAATCAAGTCAAAAGCATCCCCATAAAAGGGCCTGAATGTCCATGTATTATGCATGATAACCTCCTATGAAACCCTGAGTTTCAGTGTCAGTTTTTTATTTTATTTCAGGTGACATTATTCATAGCATCTACAGCATACACAACATCACGATGAGCATAAAGCAAAAAGAGTAATTGCTTTTTTTTTTTTTGTCTTAAGAATATAACCAGCTGCTTCAAAAAATAAAACTTTCTGATATATACATTGTAGATAAGCACTATAATATATATTTTCTCTTGAAAAGCTACAGACTTAAATTAATATTGGATTATGCCACAAAATTGTAACATAAAAATGGCATTATAAGTGACATAAGATTAAAACAATACAAGCATACACTAAGCTCTTGCATTATCATATCTTTTCAGCAAGTCCCGCCACGACTTTATCAATTACACTGGAGTCCAAATATGCAATTATTCCTCCTCTGTTCGCCCATCTGTCCACACCTTGACTTTCGTCGTTCGGTTGATGGTAGGTAAGTTCAGCTGTGTGTCCTTTGTTTCCAGAGACATGGGCACAGATGCACTTGCCTAGGTCCAAGACGCCACCGCCCAGCGCCCGCAGGAGTGCATGAGGAGCGCAGGAGTCCCATTTGAATGTGCTGCCCTCGGATAGCACATACACATCCACCAGACCCTGGATCACGCACAGGATCTTGTATCCTGCTCCGGACGCATACATCAGCGAGCTGCTGGGAATGGCTGCCAGAGCCTCCTTCACAGCCGGCCTCTCGCTGGAGCTCAGCAGCACAGACAAACTGTCTTTCTTCTGCGGACATGACGGCCTGCGATGCGTGAAGGAGCAAACGTTCACATCTCCATACGAAACACCCCAGAGGTACTGGCCTTTCCATCTACAATCACGACAACACAAAGACCTTAAGAAATCTAGTGACTTACAGTACATACAGTGAGCAACAGGTCAGGACAGATTCACACTAGCTGTTTGAACTGTGACCCTGAACCACAAAAACCAGACCTAGGGGTTAAGTTTTCTAAATTGAGATTTATAAATCATCTGAAAGCTGAATAATTAAGTTCCCATTGATGTATGGTTTGTTAGGATAGCTAATATTGGGTTGAGATACAACTATTTAAAAATCTAGAAACAAATTGCCTTTAAATAAAATCTTAATTTTTAAAAAACATACATTGCTAAGAAGTTTATTTGGACAAATTTATTTATGGTGCGAAAATTAAAAAAATCTTCATGGAACTTGATCTTTACTTAATATCCTCATGGTTTTTGGCATAAAAGAAAAATATATTTTGACCCATACAAATGTATTTTTGGCAACTGTTACAAATGAGTAAGTACTTTATTCAACAATAAAGTACTTATTTTTAAAATTCATTATTTTTCTTTTCTTTCAATACAAAAAGTATTATTATAGCTTCGTTGAAAAGTTGAAACACTGATGGCAGATGGAGTATTCGAGACTATCATACTTTTCTGTTCATTACTTGGTATTTAATGGGTCATAAGCCTCTTGGTTTTCATCCAAAATATTTTACATTATTTTCTGAACATGAATGAAGCTTTTACAGGTTTGGAACGACATTGGGGCAAGTGATTAATGACAAAATTTTCATTTTGGGGTGGAATAACCCTTTAATACTGGTTTTGTGGTCCAGGGTCACATTTAGGGTCTTTAGGATCATTAAGGGGGGAAATTACCTAATCACAAATGATTGTGTGTCAGTACTTGAGTACATTTTTGCTTTCTACTTCCTTGAGTAGAATTAAATTGTGGCACTTTTACTTGAATTGAATACAAATATTCAAGTACAACATGAGTACATATAGTAACGCAGAAACTTACACAACAGGTCAGGATAGTTTCGAACTGTCTTATTGTAAAGGGGATCCACAATTGAATTTAAATGTTTGAAACCGTGGTTAAACTGTTCTGTGGATTTCTCATTTTGGGTCTTTAGGGTTGTTACAGGTGTAAAGTAACAGTTAGCCATATTTATTTATAAAGCAAAAAAAAAACAACAGCTTTTGGCCAAAGTGCCATACAAGGTTTAAGCAAATACCAAAAAATAAAAGTAAACATAGAACACACTGACAAAAAGCATACTACAACGATACCACAATGTATCATACTTAAATGCAACAGAAAACAAGTAAGTTTTAAGTGATGCTGACAAACAGGTTTCGGGAGGAGCTCTGACGTATTGATTAGTTACAGCTGTTTCCAATCCCCTAATCTGTCTCAACCAATCAAACTCATAAGCCTTCCCCTTAAATAGCCCTCCTCTTCCTCCCACCTTCATCTCGTTACGCGGGGGGGGATGCTTTCAAGTGTGTTCTTCAACATTAACAGTACTTGGTCGAACTTCCCAGGAGGTATTATGGTCGTAAGAAAGGAGATCAGAAATACATGAAGGAGCCAGTCCATACAAACACTTATAAACAAATTATAATGTTTTGATATTGATATAATATTTAAACTTTATTATTAATTCAATTACATGGTGAATTTCCATGTATTTACATTACATAACTTTAACATAAACAAATCAAATCAACTTAATGTGATTCAAATGCATCAGTCATGTGTGAATAAAACAGGTAAGATCAAAAGTCTCCACACTGCTCAGTGTTCATGTGTGATGCATTTGAATAACATTAAGTGTATTTGATTTGTTTATGTAAAAGTTATGTAATCGAAATTCACCGTGTAATTGAATTACATAAAGTTTAAATTAAGACCAAAACATTTGGTAATCATATATTGAATTGTCAGTCAATTATTAAATCATAATGTACTGTTCTCATTTTTATTTACTTGCATTTGATCAACTCTATTTCTTACATTGCTTGATATTTGTAAATCAAGTATGTATTTATGCAATGACAAATAAATGCTCAGCAATAAACAGAATTCAGTGGAATTCTTCCTAAATTGAATTCCACTTCCTGTAATTCCAATCCAATTCCATTTCCTGTCAGCTGCATGCAGTTGCAATTCCAATTCCACTCCAGGAAGTGAATTGGAATTTACCATTCATTCCCAATTCAATTCATGAATGGCCCCAACCCTGCTGAATACGAGACAAAAATTGCATTCTTCTCTTTCAGTAGTTTGCGCTTCCTTCATTATTCCTAGAGCTTGGTGTCCGGCTCGGACCCCGCATACCTACCTACAACAGTATGAAAGCTCCCCTTTATACACTGAGAGCTCTTTAATTTTCACAGCACCACTCAATGTCAAAAAATTAAAATAACTTCACTTTATTAAACACATTTTGGCTCCTACAAATTCTATACTGTGTTGATTAGCCTTGCATTCCTACATATTCTGATGAAAATTCCTGAAATAGCTCAAAGAACAAAGATACCTCATCACAGTTGTGCGTTTATTCGTGTTTCAGTCAAAATGTCTCCATCTGCATGTTATAATCATCTGGTGTGGGATGCATATGATATTGGATACATTTGTACATATAAGGGATTTCCTGGAATTTTAATACTTCTGTTAGTCTCATTTGTAAAATGTCAGCACTCACGAGAGTGCTTAAGTAAGGAATAATTGACGACGGGCCGTTGAATTATTAGAAAAATAATGCACATCCGAGGTGGTGATGCGGTCACGACGCGAAGCGGAGTGGCCGTTACACCTCGGGTGTGCATTATTTTATTCCATAATTTAACGGTCCGGAGTCAATTATTCCGCTTATACTACGGTTGCCACACCTCAAGACATCGATCCGATGTTATATTTCAAGGGATTCGTCCGGTTTTTCTACTTAAATCGCTATTGTGAGTAGGATTATTTCTTCCGCATCTCATCC